>JAQIWG010003533.1:0-17675 GCA_034695025.1 Chamaedrilus cognettii | reverse complement strand
GACAATAGGTTGAACTTACGGGACGGACACCACTGATTTTGACGACTACTTCATTCTACAACTTCCTTCCCTAACTTTGCCCCTTCCAACCACAAAAGCGTTCCGGCTCCCCTGGAACTGTAGGCATATACGAGGCGTGGGAGCGATACGTGTTTTTTGTTTTCCCATTATCGCAGAGATAGCAGCGGGTTCAAAGTTAGCGGCACATAGTGATGCAAGTCATTGGTGTGTAAGTAAACGAGCTTATCTCTAGAATGTTGAAAGTTTGATTATTCTGCGCTGACAGTACAAGGTGCTAATCGCAGTCTAGTTTTTGCCTTCTTGAGGTGCGTTAATGCGTAATGCTGATAATTGTATATTGTGTGCTGGCAGAGATTGTGAATTTTTTTTTGTTCATCACGACGTGGCCTAGTAGAGGTATTATAGGCCTACTTCTGAACATGCGATAACCTCTATCTGCGCGAAATGTTTGCTTTGACACGTTGGGATGGCTTGGGCGTCACTTTGAAAGCGAAGCGAATACGACGCTAGTTTGCCAAAACAAATAATCAATGCTGTCTCAAATACTTACGGCTGCTTTCCTAATCCTGTATACCCCTGCAGCATAAACGCTGTTGCCTACATTGTATACGTGTGCTCGAATAATACCCATCGGTCGTCGATAATAAAACGTCGTGTATATGTCTAAATGAAAACGGTTGAACTTGTTAATGCGTACCCTAGTTGTTAGACCTACTGTGCTAGTGAACCGGAATACTTTCATGCAAATTGTGATAAGCGTGTTGATTGTGTAAGGCGAGGTAGGTCAAACAAATGTGACAGGCCTAGGCTAAATCGCTACAAATTGCCGGAATCACTTTTTGCGATTTCATTGATGTCGTCTAGCGAAGTTCACACAACTTTGCTCTAGAATGTAACGGCCCCCGTACACGCATCTATGGCGGACCGCATGCTGATTTAAATAACCAACAGCTGGCTTCAAACGGAGCGCCGAATCAATCACTGCTGCTGTCGTGTTCTTGGTTTGTTCCCCCTTGACAAAATTGCTCAGTTGAAACGTTTTATGCAAGCTACTCCATTGTCTTATCAATCGATGTACTGTTTTGTATAGGGTTGCCTTTCAAGGGTTGATTTCGATCGGACTCATTCTCAGTCTGTCACAGAAAACATTTCTCACCCCGACTCTGAATCATTAAGCAAAGTGCACATTGGTTCAAAGTCAAAGTGCACTTCAGATGGGATGATCGAAGCGACTGCTTGAATTTCTGACAACTCACATGTTTCTGAGCCACGCATGTAGACCACTAGCACAATTTTAAACGGACTGCCAACAAACACTGAAGATGAATTAAACGGTGAAGAACCGAAGCAGCTACATGCATATCTCAAAACGTTTGTCCTATCGGCTATTCATTAGATTTCCTGACGGCTCAGAATATCAATCAATCAATCAATCAATCAATCAATATGTCTAATCGATGATAAACATTATAGCATAACAGAGGAAAAGGATGCAAGGTATTACAAAACATCGATACTCATCGCGCACTGCAGTGGCTACAAACATTCAGTGCAATTTGTTGCGGTAACATTGGTATTCTCCCAAAAAAACTGAACAACTTGTAAAAAATTTGATATTTTACAATAGGCACAACTGATAGTACTATGATAGATCCATTTTCGTAGTTTAGGGATGGTGTGTAGTACATCGACTATAATATATGTACAGTCCGGTTCTGTACAAGGGAGCCGGCACAGAACCGCTCCCCCTTCTTTAATCGCCTTTTACGACTCACCCGGGGAGCTATGGGCTGCAAGCCAAATCTTTGTTTCCCGGCCTGCAGGGGGTAGTGATAGATCAAAATACGCACCACACAATATCGTGCATGAAATGGTAACGATATTGTGTACAGTAACATCACAGATCGAATGTCTGACAGTTGCGGTTTGATGTGAGCCTCCCCGCGTGCACTTAACTATGGCGTTGAGCAAGTTTGTTGCGGCTTAATTGCAGAGTTCGGATGGGTGCAAACCTGGACAAACTCGAGCAATGCATGCTGTCAATCACAAGGGGCGCTAGTAGGCGTGTAGTACGCCTAAAAGTTTTTGAATTGTACGCCTAATTGAAACAAGCAGGCGTAGCACTACGTGTTAAAATCAAATATCGGCTGCGAATCTCTGATTGCAGGAGATCTAAACTCTGGAAGGCAGATCACACAGGCATAAATGTAAAAAATCCTAGCACTTAAAAAAAATTAAAACACAGATTTACGAAAAATGTCTTTGATGTCAATCGCTTCCTTGTGTTTACAATCATAATGGTTAGGCCCTACTTTGATGTCAATTGCGACATTTCTGAGACCCACCGCTCTTATCCTCTAAGTCCAGAAACAGAGAAGGCAGAAAAGCTGATCAAAGCCTGGGCTCATTGCGTCTATGGCATGTTTCCTTGTTTCGTTGAGCGCTGATAGGCGAGTTTCGCCCCTTGATCTCATCAACGCACGTTGTTTGCGTTAGTTTGCAGCGTCAGTGGGTACGCTAATAATTCATCATAATTGTTGCCTGCTCGTTAGAAAGTTAAGAACAGCGATGCCAACCGGAATTGAATTTGAATTGAATTGATCCAGAATTGAATTGAATATCACTACATTCTGGGTATCTCGGCCAAAAAATTACTAGATTGCATTTTGGACAAAAATAATCCTCTGCTCCCATTGTAGAATGCACCATTTTATTCCAAATATCCCCAGTTATCTGTGGATTGCGCTAAAAATCAAATCCCTCAATAACTGAAATATCCATAATTTTAGTGAAACATCCCTAGCCGCAGAATCACTAGTTATAGCAAGCAAACTCCTCATCAGCGTGGTTAGAAGCTGTGGGCATGAAAAGTGGATCTCGCGCAGCATTTCCTGTTAGAAATTGTACGTAAAAGATATTGCAGCGAATGTTTATATAAATTATTACCCTGTTGAGTTAACGGTAAAGTTTTTTCAGATAGCTAACTAATGTGACAAATGCAACTGCTACATAAACAGCAATCGCACTTATGCAACGTTCTCTTCTCCGTTCTTATCGCAACCGTGCGACAGTTAATGCATGACTCTGTGCGGTTCTATCGGAACATATTATTGATACAATATATTGCGTGTTCGTCTCCTCTTACCATAAACTTACGGCCGGGAGGTGTTTACAATGAAGCCTACAACCTTTCAAGCCTATAACCTACCTACCTACAAACTTTCGTTTCATTAAGTGTTTATGAATAACCCTGACAATCCCGCACATAGACCCAGACCATTCTCTTTGAGATCAAATACCGTATCTCTGCCTAATGGAACTCCTGTGGCAACAGCAAATAGATCGCTCTACAGTAAATTGTGAACTTGTTAAATTCGAACCGCTGGTTGCTCGACCTCTATTTGAGTTCGATTTCATCTTTTGATCCGAACTAACCAATCAAATTATTCTATACAATTCTCTCATAGATTTTCATTGGTCAATGCGGACTTCAGAATTAAATCGCACTTAAATCGTACTCAAATCGAGGTCGAGCAACCAGCAGTAGGCCTAAGTGAACCACGCATGAAATCGCATAAGGGTCAAAGGCGGATAGCACGGCTTAGCCTACATTGCGTGAGTCGGATCGACTAAGGGCTGGGACCGGAAGGGTCTATTCCCTGGTGGATGTTAACTCTTCAAGAGCTCGAAAACAAATTTGACCCCTGCTGTTCCTTTGACCCTCCTACACCAAACCAGAAATAGGGGAGCTGAAATTTCTTCTAAAATGGTGGAAGAGTTATTCATGAAAGTTGAAGTGAATTTTTTGTTGGTTAAAATATAACGGCAGGCCTATACGTATGATCGGTGGGTGTGGTGCTACTGCCTTTTAATGAAACGTTGACAGGAAAAAAATTACTTTTGAAATCTGTACGAGCCTAATACAAGTTATAAAACGCAACCAGTCTACAATAACTCATGCGGCTGAGATATTGTAGAATGTTTGGCTAACTCAGAGCTGATATATCTGTGTACATTTAAGATATTATACACCTGATAGGTTCGTTTTATTTTTTAATGTGTTTTCAACTTTGTTTAGATAATCGTTCGGTACAGACTAATAATTTTCCGACAGACCGGAGTTCAAGTCAGGGCAGCAACCTCTGTGTATGAACACTCCTAACTTTCGGTATTTTCATGGAGTGGCGCAACTGGCTACGAAACTGTAAGGTACTGACTACTAACGACAAGTGCAGAGTCAAAGACGTGCAAATAACGCAAGCTGGTGATTGTTGCGGACCTTGCAATGCAAAGAACCTTTGAAATGGTTCGCTTTCTTATGAAGCAAAGGATTGCACGAGTGCCGATTTTAAACCTCCACTTTACATTTGCTTATTTGTTGTTGCGTGCGTAAACTTAGGCAGATTCTGATGCGGTGGAATTTCAGTGTCAAAGAAATAAACACGTTTTGCAAAGTTCAGTTAGAATCTGATACGGTGAAATTTTAGTGTAAAAGAAATAAAGAAGTCTTGTGAAGTTGAGTCCTCACTAAGTTCATGAAATATGAAATATAGCTAAGTATTCAAAGTTTCAAGGCTTAATAGGGCCGAGACTTTGAAAGTTGACGAAACAGAAACGAAAAAATTGTTTGACTCCGACGTACCGCTGCTAATCAGACTGATTCAGTGCCGTAGGCTGCAAGGTCAGGGATGATTGACCTTCTGTCGGTACTTAGTACCTCATTGCTTTTGCTGCATTATAGTGAAGAAAAGAGACGAAAAAGGCTTCAAAAGAGCGCCATGCCAGATAAACTCGTCGAGGCTCGCTGCGTGTCGAGAAGGAGGCTGGAGTGGATGCTTTGCTAAGCAAAGTCGCAAATTCGCAGTCACAAAGTCACAAAGTCACAAATTTGCTACATTGCGGTCGCAAAGTGCATTTTAGCTCAAATATCCGACCATGGGTAAAAATACACATGGAACCTCCATGGTACTTCTTTGAACTTATTGATAGATAGTGGAAGAATAGAGCAACGCCTGACAAACAGAACAGCAAGGATAAGCAGTATATAAGCAATATAGATAAGCAATATAGATAAGCAATATAGATAAGCAATATAGATAAGCAATATATTACGCAAACACTAAAATAGGCTTACTTAACTACCGATATTCAATTCTTCAAAATAATCTGATCAATATCTAACTAAATTGATAAGGAATATGCCAGAAAATAATTCAATTCAATTTAATTAATTATATATAACGATAGGCAATTATTGTAAGTTTAAAATTAAATCCTGTCGTAGGCCTACTCAGAATTTGAGTGTCATGTGTAAAATTGTGTAATATGTGTAAAAATGCTACATGTACAAGATTATAATAACCTGATTTGCAAGAAGCAGCAGCTTATAATGTAAGATGCAGAAGCAGGAGCCATAATGCAGCATAGCTTTCTAATGCACAGAGTATCTGAACATTCATTGAACATGTAAGCCTAGTACTTAAGCAAAGAGTAATCGAATGTTGAAGGATCTGGATTAGATTAATTGTCAATGATCTCTAAGGCCGAGTTGTTCAATAGAGAGTTATTTGAACCATAGTTGAACAATCCAGGATCATTTTAAGAACTCCCCAATATTGGCATGTTGTTCAAACAATCCTGGATCTAATTTGTGAGCTATGATTGGATCGTGACGTCATTTTTGTTCTATGATTATTTAAAACCAAATAACTCTCAATTGAACAACTGGGCCTAAAAGTCTGTGAGTAAAAATATGAAAAAAGGAATAGATTTATTACGATACGTGAGTTTTTAATCCACTTGATGGAAATCACAAAACAAGAAAGTCAGAATGTCAATTAGTTTTTGTTGGCAAAAAACGTCGCCGCTGAAATCTTTCTTCTCTGCCTTGTTACAAGGAACGTCTCTAAACTTGTATGTTATGAATACTGAATAGCAGGTCAAGAAACAACAGATGAGATTTTGTTCTGAAGCGTCAAATTGTTGACGATTAATATATTGAGTTATGTGTATTATTTTGTGCTCTCTCTTTGAACGAATTAACTTCGATCATAATCTACCAGGTATAAGATTTTTTTGCTATTTTATTATCGCAATTGACATGCATGATGATTTTAATTGTATGATTAATAATCAGAGCATAATTGGGTTACCGCGAAGGCATTTTTTAAATTTCCTGAAGGCATATCATGATGAGTAATACAACTAATATAATTATAGCATTCAATACTTGGGATTAAGGGCTGGTTTCTCCAACATGGATTTAATGGTGGTTCAGGATTTAGCCTATGCAAAACGGTGGGTTAAATCCTGAACCACCATTAAATCCGTGTTGGAGAAACCAGCCCTAAATGAGGCATTTTGTGACTGACTTGTGCAATCTGGTTTTAGAAGGCATGGTTACATAACTTGAGCCTGGTTACAAACAGTAGTTTAATCAACAAATTCCAGAACCACTGCAAGCCTAATTGAAAGCAGACTGATGGTAGCAATGATTACTGGGTCTGGGTTTCTGGCATTTCAGTTTTGCTTAATGGGCAACTGTCTGATGGGGTCTGAAGCATGAATAGGCCTGCACCTATAATAATTATTGGGGTACATGTATTGTATATGTTGGGGGGCATGGAGGCCACCCACCCATTCTTGTCAAAGTATTTGTTAATCTCTAAAATAGCTCACGTTTAAAATTTTCCACACCTCGCCCACTTAGTAGAGCCCGTTGATCGCTCCACCCCCCCCCCCTGCCACTCCTCAAGCCTTTTTGATTGGTTATGGAAAGTTGGTTAAATGCTTAAAACGCACCCCTAAAAACGGGCTGAAATGTTAGATGCACCCATCAGCATGGTCCGAAAAATGCAATTCGAGAGAAGAATGCCTTTTCAAAAAATAGAAAAAGTGAGGTGCTGTGGTGCAATGGTTAAGGCCTAGGACAGAGAGTCTAGAATTCAAGTCCCGGCGACGGCAACTATGAAACCATAGCATACAGGCCCTTTCGCAAGGCTGTTAAACACACAAGTGTCGCTAGCTGCCAACCCCGTGCCAGATAATATTATTTATTTGGTTGGGGCTAATAAGGGCATTCGGCCTTCAAACCCCGGCTCCAGCAGTCCTCATCAGAGCGCCAACGTCTAAACCTGTGTGAAAACATGGACATTAACAGATTGTACGACAAAAATGAGGTTATATGAGTATACTTTAGTTGACTGAAAGGTACTAAATCATACATTTTAATAATGTGAAGATATTGGACCTTTTTGATTCAATCCGTTGATTTCAACATCTCCAGACTTGATATAGGCATATACTCGATGACAGAACCACCTCTCATTTAAGAAAACTAAAGAGATCCGAATGATTTTGAGTCGTTTTTGTAAAAAGTGGGGTTCAAAGAGCCCTAAATAGCCCCGTGGCTTCTCCCTTAATTACTCTAGGGTCGAGAGGGCGCTAGCTGCGCTATCGTCCCTCAGTGTGTCTTCTGTTCTCTACACACGCGTGAACATTGTAATCAGTGGCGCCACAGCAGGGTATCACTAGATTTAGGAATATTTCAGTGATTGAGGGATCTGATTTTTAACGCAATATCCAGATTTCTTGAGAATATTTTTAAAATATCGCATTATTCTTGTAGTGGAAGCTCGGAATACTTTTGCAGAAAAAATTTCTTGCAATCTAGGGATATTTTGACAGAGATGCTCAGAATCTACCGATATTCTATTTTAGTTTAATGTTGACACTGATTGCTACGTGCATTAGGCAGAGGCGAAGATTTATTGCCGATTAACAAACGGAGCACTGTGTACTGACTGTGTACTGTGTAGGGTGTACTGTGTAAGCATGCGATGTAGTACTCTCGATACGTGTTGTAAATTTACAGTACCAGCGATTATTTATCTGCAGCAGACCCTTGAATACGATTAGTAACGTTGTTTCGCAAGTATTATATATATCTATTATACTGCGCGTATGAACAAAGAGTATTGGGCTCGTTATGTTAGGAATACTGACCAGTTCAGCACTTCGGTGCCAGCCATGATAAGCTCCTCCCTTTTTAGCCGTCTTGCATAAGACGCCCAGGGAGTTATGGACTGCAGGCCAATTTTGTTTATCCACGGTCCGCATGAGCAAGCTAGATATCGTGATACCTAGGTGCTATCAGCTAAGCTTTGTTGACGAAGCCATGTTTAGTTACGTTAGTTTTTGCAAGTAAATGTTAAGCCTGAACAGTTTTAGGCTAAATGTTATTTGCAGTCGTAACAGTTGTAGCAGCCTGACGTTGTCGAAGTGTCATAAATCGACGCAGTTGCATTACATTTCTATGCATATTTCCGTTTCTTTGTGCGTTTTGTTCATCTGCGCAGCCTATTGCATTAGGTGTTCATTTCTGCATTGAATTTCAGCAATAGCTCACCGCTATTCGTTAAAGCACATCAACGGTTATTATTTGCACTAGATGCCTGTTGCAGCGACGCTTGCAATAACCCCACGCGGATTGGAGAAAAAATGATTGCCGTGCAGCCCAGAGCTCCCTGGGTGCATAGAAAGAGAACGAGAAAAAAAGGAAAGTACTGAAACATAAAATTTTCGCGTACATGAAATTTTGCCATATTTTACAAATCGGCAAAACTCACAAAAATCACAGACACGGAAAAAAAACTGCAAAAGCCCTATGGCTAGTTATAAAAGTCCTTGACTTTGACAATTGAGACTTAAGTGGTAACATTGGCTTCTACCGTTTAACACACACCCTGCAAGCCAGGGAACAAAGCATTGGCTTGCAGCCCAGAGCTCCCTGGGAGAGCTGTTAAAAGCGACGAAAGAAGGGAGAGCGGTTGACACTTGCCGGGACGAAGAGAAAGAAGCTATTCACCAGACAATCGGCCCACAAATGTCGACCGCAGCCAGGAACAAAGAATTGGTTTGCAGCCCAGAGTTCCCCGGGAGCGTCGTTAAAGGCGACTAAGGAAGGGGGAGCGGTTGGCACTTGTCGAGACAAACAGAACGAGACCATTCGCGAGACTATCAGTCCACAAATGGCGACAGCGAATGGAGTAGACCGTGGCTTGACATCCGTCGCGCGCAACATTAATCCGTCGTGTGTTAATCTAAATCCAAGACCGATTTATAAATAAATTTAACTTTGGTTGCGCCGACAATCGGCTCATAGATGGCGGCATTTATATTTGAAGATACATTATTCTCTGCTGGAAAATGTGGGAGAGACGCATCATACGAATTAATGCATCATTAGGCCCAATCATTTATAGAAAAACGATCCATTAATGGCGGCACTAATAAGGAAGAGCTTTTTTAAAAATAGTTGTGAGTTGTAACACTGGCTTCTACTGTTTGATGTGTCGTTTAGTTACTGTTGTCGAGACAAAGAGAATGAACCGATTCGAGAGGAAATCGGGCCATAAATTGCGGCACTGGTGCGAAAAAGCACACTGGAAAAAGTTTTTTATTAATATTTTTGACTGGTGACACTGGATTCTACTCTTGGAGAGACTCCTCATATGCAATTATGCATTAACGCATAATTTTTGAGCAAATTGACCCATTAATGTCGTCACTGGTGAGGAAAATGCACACTGTAAAAAGAGTTTTTCCCAATATTTGGGAGTTGTAACATAGGCTCCTACCGTATGACGTATCGCTTAGTTGCCGAGACGTAAAGAATGAATCCATTTGCAAGGAAATCGATCCTTAAATGGCGGCACTCATGCGGAAAAAGCACACTTGAAAAAGGTTTTTTCCAAATATTTTTGAGTGGTAACACTGGATTCTAACGCATGACGTGTCGTTTAGTTACGCTTGCCGAGACGAAGAGAATGAACTTATTCACAAGGAAATCGGCTCATAAATAGCGACAGCAAAGTGACATGGAAAAGAAAGAAACGAACATCCAAACTCAGCGCCCATTTATATATAGATTGATGCCTGGTGTGCACTATATAACACTGTATGTGCATGGATGGATGGTTCTTCAACAGTGGGGACTAGTGGCTATTGATTCTATGTAGTCGACGCTGGATAATGGATATAATTACAATAACAGTATCGTTTGCATTAAGGGCGTTTATCGTCGAATTGTGAGCTGCAGCGCACCGCAAATGGTGTGAATCGGACTATGGGACTAGGAAGCAAAATTTATGACAGTCGTTTCGATCACGCTGAAATCTCTTATTATGTATGAATTGGCGGCGTAACTTCAGTAGTTCTCCAACTGTTCCTCCTGTTGGGAGACACTGGTTTAGGTTATTACTCATTTGGCTCGAGGTCTCAAAAGTAGGCCCGATCTAACGTTGAATGAACGGGTCGAGGGTGTTTAGAAATTAGAACGCAGACGGATGGCGAACACTGATGCGCTAACGTTAAATTTGATTGCTGTAGATCTTCTTCCAATAGGCCTAGCCTATAGTACTAAATCTTCTGTATAGACAAAACCTACATTTGACCAATTTAAGCGTTATCTACTTCAAGAAGATTTCACGAATGTGTGGAGTCCAAAATATGCTATCTTTACTTTAACTCGATTGTATATAATTTATACTGCTTTGTCTGTTTAATTTTAACTTATTTGCGTTGTAGTCAAGAATTGAAAAATGCTTAATAAATTTTGTTTGTAGCGCGTTGAATATTTCGATAGCGCTTAACGTTAGTTTTTTAACGGTTGTTGTTTAAATGTTCCCCGTCGGAGACCCTGCAATACTTTTGATTCATGCAATCGTTGTAGGCTACTTCTTTAAAAAAACACCTTACGTGAGAAATAAACGCATATTTTTGGCCGAGTTGTTGACTTCGGAGCGACAGCCACCACCGCGGACGTCGGTTCGATTCTCAGTCGTGCCATAAATGCAAAGCACTGTTTGGTCTCCTATAGCATCATTAGGTAGCTTTTTCAAATCTCTATAACTAACCGCCTTGTTTGACATTTTGAAGTATGTTGTCCATGTTTTCCCACAATTTTAGATGATTGCGCCCTGGTGAGGACTGCCGGAACTGGGTTTTTATGAATTTTTATGCCAGGCCGTACTTAACCTATTTTTCACCGGCAGATCTTTTATTTTAGTGGTATGCTTAGCAGGATTTTGACTTCATTGCATGAAAATATAATATGTTATGCAAAGCAAGGCTATTGTGATCAAACCTATCAGATTACGACAAAAATTGAAAATCTTTTGCCGAATCAGAACGAATCAGTCCGCTGTGGCATATGTATAGACACGACCGTTTTTGTAGGACGAGTGTCGATGAAAATACCAGTAGTAGGCCTACAGTTGACAAAATGGCTGAACAAGTAGACGACATTTGTTTTTTAAGCAGAAGACAGTTATTGAATTTTTGATCAAAAGGGGGGGGGGGAATTTTTGATCAATAAGAGCAAAAAGACTATAAGCCATAGACTAAAAGCGGTTTATGGGGAACATACCTATACCATACCTATACCTTAGTTTGAGGACGATGAGGCCATCAAGGCTTTTGTACGATCGTGTATACGTACGTCAGTGTGAGCCGGACTTCTTTTCATTAGCCAAGACTTTGAGCATGACCCTAGTATATTGACTTTATCATCATATGATCGGACTGGCAGGCTGGTGAAATGAGCAACACTGACTGCTGCCAGACCCATAATTTGTGGATGAACGAAGGGATGTCTAAGATTACTTCAAGGTGTCGATGGTTTATTCTGGAAAGCGTTAGCCCGTGTCTAAACAATAGAACGGGGAAAAAATCAGCGAATGATTTACATGATTCATACGGTATCTCCTAAAAGATTTTGAAGGAGATGTAGAGACAAAATATTGTGCAACGATTAGACGCCACCGTACACTTTTTGCTAGTTTGTGGTTTTTGAGGACTACGATTGCACCTAAGGACTACGATGGCAAACGCTAAGCTATAGGCTTTGTATATGGTGAGAAGGACTATTGCGGTTCGTTTAAGCGCTTAATTCGGGGCCAGGCAAATAATCCTTAGTCGTCTCCTACAAGTCGCAACACGCCCGGGAAGCTCTGGACTTCCAACCAATTTCTGTGTTCCTCTGTTTGCGGGGGGGTATTCGAGCACGACTCTCACCCTCTACTGCAGTCTGATATGATGTGATGCTGCTCTTTGTAAGTCATCGCTTCAATGATCAATCAGTTATGGTATAATCCAACGCGTGCATAACACCGTGATTTGTGCACGCATTGGAAAAAATACAAGCGGCGAAACGACGTCAATGAAACTGTGTCGTTATTTCGCCGCTCGTATTTTTTTTGTCGTGCATGCACGAGCGAAATGATCTTTCACGCAATATTGGGTTAATCGGTTATGGATCGCACAACGTCACAGCCACTCAGCCAATTGGCGTCGCGCTATTCTCCTTCCGGTTGCGCTTCCGGTGCTTTAATTTGACACCGCCGCTCGCGTCCGGTTGTGTATAATAATGAATAGTCGATAGGGTCTGTTTGAGAATAATAGCTTTAGACACTTCGTTCGGTCCTGATCAGTGTAGCCATCCAGTTATGTGCTTGTAGGACCAAACTGATGCTTCTTTGAAGCTCATATTCTGTGTGTGCTTTTTTCTCGAAAAGAGGTGAAATTGGTCTTTTTGGACAAAAATGGACAAGTCACGCTAAAAATGGAGGGATTGAATATAATTCATTGTTGCATTGTGTTTTTGGGCACAGACACGATTTTATTGTCAATTTTTTTTGACAAATCATCATCTTACGTATGACATTGTCTTACCTTACATAAATTATTTACTTACATTATAAATGAAAAATTAATGTTTCCCTAATTTTGAAAATAAAATGCGTATTTTCCAGTAGAAATCGCGAAGATGCGCATTTATTTTTTTGAGAGCATCAATTCGTTGCTTTTTCCCTGCAAAAAAGTTATGAGTGGCCGTTAGCGCTGGTCCTGCTTCCTTATTGGAAACCACTCTTTGCACCAAGTGTAGCCGTAACTCCTGCAATGAAATGATAAGGCAATTGCTCCGACTATAGCGACAGTGTTGTGTACTACCACCGTTTCAGCTGTTAGATAGAGTGGTGATTACTGTCCGCTTCCATTCGCTTCCAATTAAGATTATGCTCGCGTCGAAAATAGGCCCAGCTGTTTGACGACCTTTGGGATTATCATTTATTTGATTAAATCAGGCACTTAAGAGATTAATACTGGTATTCACCATTGCGAGTTAACCTCAAGTTGACTCAATCGGCGGATTGAGTGACGTCACGCTGGGCATAGAAGATTGACAACGGTCACGCTCAACTCGCGGATTGACCAACTCGAGGTTAACTCGCAATGGTGAATACCAATGTAAGTGTTTGGAGGATGTAACAAATTTCGCTACTTCTCTCAAAAATTAAGGATGAGAATTCGTTCTCAAACGCAAAATTTCCATCTTTCCAGTTCCAAAGTTCCATCTTTCAGTAGGTAATCGGAGTTTGTGGCCGATTTTCGTCACCTACCATTACGCCATACTGTTATACATGTAGGCTACCTATCAACCTTGCTAGTCAGCAAGTTTGCACCAAACAGACTAATCTCGCGTCTTCTGTCCAACAATATTAAGTTATTAGGCCTAACCCACGAAAGTCGAGCATTGAGTCGTGAGTTTCATTTTGCTCGAGTGAAAAAAATTAACCGAAACCCGCTCGAATTTTTGGGGGGCGCGTTTCAGCCAATTACGGGCTGAATACTTGCAATGACGTTACGTGTCGTTGTTGTCTCGTTATACGGTGGGACTGGGATTACGAATCTGAGCCACAACTGCTCTGTTCTGTTTAGCGTTTATCAAGAAGTGACAGAACGGGTCTGCTAAACGTTTTGCAATGTTTTTGTTAGCCTGTGAGGCCTATTTGTGACGCATCAGCTGTGCGAGACTTGCAAGTAAATTTTTTGGTTTTGGCGTCCCCTATTGGATAGCTGGGGTTCCCAATCAGAAATGGTTAGCGTTCACGGACTGGTTAAGGGGAGAAAGTGTTAATTAGAGCGAAAAACAGACAAGAACTGTTATGGAATTACGTGTGTTGGGAACGAGTCGACGATGAACATAATAAAGATCGTACATTACATCTTCGTTGTCGGATTCGGGAAACATGACGTTACATTACATCTTCCAAGGCAGATTCTGAGCCATCTTCCCGGAAAATGGCTCGGATTTAGCAGCAAACGATGTAATTTACTATTTTCGCGTGTTCATCAGCGGCGTGTTCGACAATATGCGTGTTCTCGGAAGATGTAATGCAACTCTACCTTACTCTTCCTTAATGTACTTAGCCTATACCGGTACGCTAGAAATTCAAAGCAGATGCCAAACCCTGACGATAGTCACGCTTAAAAAACGAAAGAGATTGATTCGGTATACAGGCCCACAGGCAACAGCTGTCATGTATAGGCCTACAGTAGGCTCCACAAGTACATTTAAGCCTTGTTACCGTTAGCGGAAGCTGCTGCGTGAAAGCAGCTGCTAGGCATGCTACAAGGCTAATCAATGCCTTGCAAATAACCCGGTAACCCAGTTTCTTTAACTTCAACTTCTCTACAGCACTCCACCCTAATGGATGATTATTTGCAGGGCTAACGAAATTAAGCACTTTTGCCAAGGGTGCACGAAGTGACTCGAAAGCTTTTTCCGCGGCCGGGGTTCGAACCGACTCTCTGCCACACTCGCGATCCGAGGTCCGTGACTTAGACTACTCGGCCACAACGCTTTGCCTAACGTTTAGCCAGTGGTTTAAATGGCGCAGACCCTTCTTGCTTGAGATTATATCATTAGACTTAGGGATCTTTTAGTGCATGAGGGAACGAAAGATATAGCCTATGCGTTTCTACGCAATTTCCAGATTTCTGGGGAATATTTTAAAAAATACAATGGCTCATTCAAAACTGAGAGCTTGGGATAATTTTGTCAAAACACGCCATCTGTGGATATTTTGGCCCTGATGCCAGGAATGTACATGTAGAAATATTTCGTTTTGGTAACACTGGCGCAGACCTAACGGCCGGCTATACTTTCCGCTGGAAGTATTTCGTGGGGTATTTATTTTCTTTTCCACTTCTTTTCATAGGTCTAATTGATTTCTAATCTTCTGAAGAATGTGATTTTGGTTTTGCTGACAAATTCAATTTGTCGATAGCCATAATGTTTCATTCGATCTTTGAGTTTGTCTAACATGCTTCAATTAGAAGATGATCGTGAAATACTTGTGTTTAAAAAAACTAACTTGTCAATTTCACCAGCACGTTTGTCCGGGCGGTGCTTTTCAGATATGTGTTCTGGCTGGCTTGATACTAGTGTGTGAAATGCAAGCTGTTTGGTGCACCGAAAGCTCTTAACGTTAGCAAGAGAGGGTTGTTTTTGAAGTGTTGCGCTTCGGGAACCCTACAATCCTTGTGAGTCATGCAATTATTGTACTGCTGGTTTAGTAATTTCCCTGTTGCATGAATGCTGATTCAATGAAGATGATGATTACAGTATTATTGGATTCATTATATGAGTCTGGACTACCTAATCTTGATTTGAACACTCCACGATAAGTGTTTGGTGTTTATGTAGCAAAACTACCGACAATTCCAGCCTTTACAGCGTTATCGCTTTGTTTGCAGAGTTGCGCTGAAAAGCGCAACAAATCCCAAGGGGTATATCAGCGTCATTCACCGGCATCGGGCAGCCTATATTACTTGGTCCGCATCCGAATATTTGGTCGGTATATATCCTGATATTTGGTCCGCATCCTGCGACACCAACCGACCCCAACGAAAGGGGTGTTAATTGCATTGAACGAAATCAACGAAGCTCTAATTTCACTGCGTGGAAACCGCGGGAGACCGTATAACAATAGAAGAGGAAATCGGGTCCGGAAAGCTTGGAAGTGGATTTCATTCACAAAGGACACGCAGCGATCAGTATTTCAGTAGTTTATAGCTGTGCTATACGTTTTGTCGCTACAAAACGATGCGTAAATGTAGTTGTAGCAAGGGCATATTTTAAAGAAAATTTAACCACTTAAATTGGTGAGTAGTGCTGACGGAAACTTAACCGGGGAGGGGAGGGAGGGAGGGAGGGACAGTCAGACAACATAATTTGGATCAACAATATTCATTACTGCTACGGCACAATTTACAATTTCTATTGGACAGTTTCAACTTTCTACTGCACATTCTGCAATTGACTGGTTGATTTTAGTGCTTTGAAACGCGCTGCGTATCGACACAAGAAGCTAACCTAATCCAAACGTTTACGCGCTAACGCAATCTAAATGCCAAAACAGCTATCGGCAACGCGACACGCTGCCAGAAGTAAACAATAGGTGAGTCAGGAAACGGGATTGTTGGAGTGGGCTGTTTGTTGGATGAAGTGGTTCTTTGCTCCAGTTACTTGGCGACTTAGCGACTTTGTGACTTTGTGTCTAAGTTGCGACTTTGCTTATCGTTATCGCTTATAGCAAATTATCCACTGCAGCCTCCTCCTCGACACGCAGCGAGCCTCGACGAGTCTGTCTGGCATGGCGCTATTTTGAAGCCTTTTTCATCATTTTTCTTCACTATAATGCAGCACAAAGCAAATGAGGTATTAATCTAGGCTAAATATAGATATGAGCATAGATTCAAGAGATTTAGCAGTTTGCCAGGCGATGGATTTGTGATCGAAAGAGAAGGAAATGAATCACAAATCGTACAGGCTTCAGTCTCATGTCTGTTAGTCAGTATTGTGACGCATCAAGTTTGAACGCTACCATACAACAGTCATTATCGACTTCAACAGACTGATGCTCATTGTAGACTGCTTACAATTAACAGTTGAACATCATGCGTCTGTAATTGGCAAAAGAGCACAAGTGCAGTTTTCTTATTTCAGAGATATTTGAATTCAAAACATTCACATAATTGCTTGTTCTATGTAGCAAGCGTTCATAAAATTGATTCGTTGACATTAGAGTATTAAACTGAACGGCAATACAAAACGATCACGTGGTCGGTGGTCACATGCTAGATCACATTGCTGTTCTGGTTGTTTATAAACGCAGCTCATAACATGGATGGTACGTGTCTCGAATGTGAATCTTGTCAGCCTATTTGTTTGAGAGCGACGCCTAAGGGATTTCCACCCACCGCTCGCCGCTGGCAGCCGATTTCGCTACCAACGGCACCAGACCCGTTTATAGTCCCGCTCTGGTTAGAAGACTTTGAAAAGCGGAGAAATTAAATTCTCTGTGTAGCTAGAGCGGGGATCGAACCCCGGACCTCTAGCACGGCAGTCCAGCAGTAATGATACCACTAGACCACACAGGCTTGTCCACAAATACCTGTTAGAGCCACCGCGAACTTATACCATTGCTTGAACAGATTGGTCAGCGTGAGGTAGACCATTTGCGTGTCTTTACCTTTACCGTGTCTTTACCTTTACCGTGTCTTTACCATTGGTTACTCTATATTTCTCTGAAAATGTTGATATGCACAACTCGACATGACCTAGATATGCATTCATGAACCTTTGACAATTAATGCGACATGACCTAGATATACATTCATGAACCTCTGACAATTAATGCGACATGACCTAGATATACATTCATGAACCTTTGACAATTAATGCGACATGACCTAGATATACATTCATGAACCTTTGACAATTAATGCGACATGACCTAGATATACAT
>JAQIWG010003532.1:0-17679 GCA_034695025.1 Chamaedrilus cognettii | reverse complement strand
GATGCACTTTAACTGCATTGCATATACCGCGAAGATCTGTTTAAAGCCACGCACGCCTGTTAACAGTTCAAGATGGCGTCAACTGCAAGCTTCGATTACCCAGGAGACCTTCACGACTCCCGCTGGTCGATCAATGCCACCGATGACGTCATTCATGAAGTCACCCATAACGTTTTTGATCGCGTCATTGCACCGATCATCGCCGCCGTGGGCCTGCTCCTCAATGCCGTCAACCTCGTCCTCCAAGCCCGCCCCAGAGTCGCGGCCCGTCACCAGGTCTCGGTCTACCTGGCGGGCCTCTCCGCAGCCGTGGCCCTCAGATTCCTCGGCTACCTGCTGGAGAAACTTCTCTTCGTCGTAGTAGGAACGAGGTCGGGTGTCGGAGCGGCTCCGGATGTCGCCTGCAGAGTTTTCGATTTTATGTACGCCGTGGGCGACTGCGCGGTGGTTGGCATGCTGCTGGCTGCGATGGTGGATCGCTGCGTGCATGCAGCGGTCCTGAAGCGTCCCGGGCAATGCGTCGAGAACGTTTCCTTCAAGTTCTGCACTGCGCGCGCAGCCAGAATCGTCACCGGAGTCCTATTCGTCATCGCTGCCGTGATTTCCTCTTCCTATCTTCTTAACCGCAACGTTGTTAATTACTCGTACGGCTTCTGTCTCCCGAGCTTTGAATATGAGATTCTGCGTGACGTCACGAACATGTCAAAGGTCAAAATACTTTTTTTGTATTTTATTCATGCTGTATTCAGTGCGTTGTACCTTGTAAGGTACCTTGCATTTTTCGACGAGAGTGAACTTGTATCGGCTGCTAAAACAGCCATGGAGTTTCATAGTGCTGTGGGCTTACAGATAATTATACGCCTACAAAATTGCATCAGTTTAGTTATTGGACATGTAAGAATGTAATAAAAATGTGCTGATTTAAATATCTTCTGCTGTAAGGTGCATGGTCAAATATGCCATGCACATTGTTGTGATTTTGTCAGTCATTATGCGACGACTTTGTTGCAGTATTTCATATTGTACCGCGCAGCAAGAAATTTATTTGAGCCTAGACCAACGCATTGTGTTCATAGACCGGGCAACTCGAGCGCTTCGAGTGGGTCGCGCTCGAAGTATGTTGCTCGAAGTTTTAACACACCTGATCGTGACTAAACTCGCGCTTTGCAAGATTAGTTTTTATATAAAACATTGATTGATTGAAGCTCGTTATCGACCTCAGTGGCCTTCTTCTTGTGTTGGTGCTCGGCTGCGTTCTGCTCGTGCTGCACTGCTGCGTGGGGAAAGGCTACGCACGCAAAGAGATGGAAGGGGAGAGTAGGGAGTTGATCGGAGCTCTGACGAGGCTGGTTGTGGTCCTGGCCGTGCTGTATCTCGTGGACGCCTTGAAGAGAATGTTCCTCCACACCTTCTCTATCGAATACATTTTCATAGTCACAGTCATACAGGTAAGAATAGCTCGAGCTAGTTGTTGTTGCTATGTTAGCCCCTTGCGAGAAAAAGGTGATGCCCCATATAATCAGCCGATGATCGCTGGTGGTGATTCCACCGTATCTGGTAGGCATCGTATGAACACTTGTGGCTGACGAATTTAAACCACTCTTGCCAAAGGGTGCACGAAGTGACTCGAAATCTTTGCCGAGGTCGGGATTCGAAACGGCAACTGCCGCACTCATAATCCACGACCAGCGACTTAGACCACTCGATCACAACGCTTCGTCCTGCTCAATGGTGGCAGCAGTGGCAGGGCTGACGGGTAAAGCTTAATGTTGTGTCCGGGACATTACGCTACAATTCATTGGAGCTAGTGCTTGCTGTACATGTACATGTATACTATGTGTAATGCAGGTTGATAGGCCGTTAATCGCATGCTAAGATTTTATTTTGCATATAGTCCAATGCGTGTTTGTGTTTTCTGCCTGTTGACTAAGAAACCATTGCACGATAATTATCGTTACAGCCATATTATTTTCGATAAAAACATATTCTGCAGCCTAAGCTGCCTACAGGACCTAATCAACAATACCGATTTGTTTCATGTTTAATTTTAGTCGGCTTAATGTCTAGAGAAAAAACTGCTTGTAGGCCAGCCGCCGTATTCAAAGTTGATACCGGTTATTTCCATGGCTACGCGCTCATTCCAAGATCACTCGACTCGCAGCCTTGAATGCCATACCGCGCCTTAGCCTATAGTCATATCTCGCAACTGTGAGATATGCAGAAATGGCGCAAAGGTTGGCAGCAATGGATTTGATTTCAGGCGGAAATAGAATTATTACACGTTGAAAACTAAACTTCACAAAACTCAATATTAAGATAAGGAATTTTAAAATAATTCTCTTTAATAGCGTCGTTGAATAGGTTTTTTTGAAAAAAAGCATTTATTCATTCAAACATGTTTGCTCCGCTTACAGATCATATGGCTCTGCATATACGTCCTCTACGTCTTGTTCCCGCTGCTCTGCCTCGCCTGCGTCCCCGCGTTCCGCGCCGACCTGCGCGGGGTGCTCGGGGACCGGCGGGGAGGGACGGGGAACGACGGGAGGCACGAATCGATGAGGGAGACCGCCACCCTGCTGCAGCGCGTGAAGCCCGCGCCCGGGTCTGGGCACGTTGTCGGACAGTGAATCCGCACAGCGCATACAAGTACACTTATCCACGGCCACACTACCGCTTTATTCCCGCATAATTCTCAACTTATGTCCCCATTGCCGCGATATTACTGCGGTTACTGCGGTAAATACCACAGTCGGGAATACCGTGTCACTCACTAATGCCTAGTACCAAATGGGAAGGGATTTTGAGGTGAACAAAGGCGTGAGGGAGAGAAAGCATTTTGAGGTGAGGGAAAAAATGGGAAGGGATTTTGGGGTGAAAATCTCCACCGAAATTGAAACAAGAGCGCAATTGTTGTCCTTCAATTGGCCTCGTAGGGTTTAAAAAAGTTCGAACCTTCACCCAAAGTTTTGCAAGACCCCCCCTTTGAAATTTCTCTTCAATTTTATCGTAAAATAAAGACCAAGAGACTTAAAAAGACGGCTAAGACGGGAGAGTCGAAAATCAAAGCCCCCCCCCGCCCCCTATGGCCTAGATGTTTATTTGATTAATATATCAGTTTGTGTATTCTCTCATCGTGTGACTGTAATTCGAAGCAGCGGTGTCAAATTAGTGATTATAGCACAGCAAAATGAGAGGATGCAAAAGTCTAACAATCACTACATGGCCTAATAATTCCACGTTATTGTTGCCGCTGCAACAACGGTAGCCTAGGCTGTGCCTACTAGAGACTAGCCAGTGACACGGGAACGAGGCCCCACCCCGCAATGCTCTTTTCTTCCCATCCCTACCCCATTCACGGAGTCTTTAACCCCATCCCCGCGGCTTAGCCAAAAGCAGTCCCCATCCCCGCACAAACCCCGCTAAATCTGTCCCCACCCCATCCCCGCAATCATGCGGTCCAAATTTTTTGAAAACAAAATACTTAAAAAAATTAGATGTATGGTGTTTGCTACTAAGAGTATCCCTGCTGATATGCTTGTCCTGCACATACAATATACAACAATATTTATTATTAGACAGGTACATGTATGCAAGCTAACGCTGATGGGTGCAGCGTTGACAACAACCTTTCTTTAAAAAAATGTATGCAGATGTATCGTCTGCATAATATTGAATAAACAATATAATTTCAATTACATTGGTCTACACTAATCCAACGCAGTGTGTCTGAGATATTATGTGATAATTGTTGGAGCATAATAATACTAATACTAATACTAATACTAATACTAATACTAATACTAATACTAATACCAATACCAATATCAATACCAATACCAATACCAATACTAATACTAATACTAATACTAATACTAATAACGAGTTTGGAGTCCATTTCGGCTTCCAGGGACGACATCGGGGCCCTCCCTTCGCCGTAGGCAGGCATCAATTGGTAATTGGTGAAAACCCAGGACGAAGAGGAAAAAGAAAGAGTGTCGAAAAGCCAGGTCAGTTGTTCCGCGTGTCCGTCAGGTGAATAGTTTAAAGGAACCGTTTCACAGGACGAGCATTATTATTTAAGATATTATGCTATTTCTGTATTCAGAAATCTACACTCGCGCCAGTATAGCAAACGTTATTTCCAACTAAAGCTCCACCTCAGTCAATACAGAATTAAGTAAGTAGGCTGCAGTGAATCCATTTGCGGCGCGCTAATGGGGCTAGTGGGGCAAATGCCCCCCCCCCTTAAAATTATAATGGGGCAGTGCCCCCCCCTTGAACGGTGTGCTAATGGGGCTAGTGGGGGAAATGCCACCCCCCTTAAGATTTTAATGGGGGACTGTGACCCCTTTGAATTTCGTTCTTGCCCCCTTGATTATTGGATTTGCACCCCTTCACATTAAACTTTTACACTTAACATGTAAACCTGTCCTCAGATTGCCTATTGCGCAGCAGACGACCTTGAATAACTTTAATAAATTATATCATCATATACACCTCCATAGCTCCATTATACTAACCAATACCAACATGTTAACAGAAACTTTCTAATATAAAACATTGCCACCCTTGAATTTTTAAGAGGGGTGATGCACCTCCTAAAAATAGATCTCTGGCACCATCTGCCCCCCCCTAAAATAAAACCGTTCCGCCGCCACTGAGTGAATCAACAATGCTGCCAGTGACACAGCTTGTAATTATTAACGTATGCATTAGATATTTAGTTTCTACTAGAAACGGTTCGTTCATGTGTGTACTTGTCTTGTAAGGGCGAGAGGGGGGAGGTTGGGGGGGGGGGGGCGAGTCAAGGTAAGATTGATTGTTTGTAAGGGATTGATATTAGTAAAATATTTCACCTTCTGTGCTTTTTGCGAACACCCGTGCTCCCCCGCTTGTAATTGCTGAAACGATATTCACGTTTCATAAACAAACGCCTAATGGGCTACATGTACGCTACTTATAAGTCATATACACACTGTGCATTTGCTAATGTATATGCCTAAGTTAATATCCATGTTTTCACACAGGTTTAGACGTAACAGTGTATGCGCCCTTGTGAGGACTGCTGGAGCTGGGTTTTTACGGCCGGATGCCGTTCTTGACGCCAAGCAAATAAATAATTATCTGGCACGGGGTTAGCAGCTAGCGACACATTAATGATTAACAGCCTTGCCGAAGGGCCTGTAAAGCTATGGTTTCATAGTTGCCGCACGGGGACTTGAACCCTGGTCCTCTGGACTTGCAGTCCGACGCCTTAACCACTTCACCACAGCACCTCGCTTTGGTTATTAAATGATTACAATAATTAAACACCGGTGCCGTACAAATATTGACTCTTCATAGAATATTTGGAAAACCAACGTTTTTTATTATTGCATTGTATTCATCAAAACTATATAGCTTGACTTATTTATGCGTTGGTGGACGACTTAACCTTCACTTTCATTGTTTGGACATGGGTTGAAATCCTGCACTTTTGCAAATAGGTAAATCATTATGTATAGCGAGGCGCTGTGGTATAGTGGTTAAGGCCTTTGACTTTGAATACCGAGGACCTGGCTTCGAGTTCCGGAGCAACTATAAAACCATGCGTTACCGGCCCTTCAGCAAGGCTGTTAAACACACAAGTGTCTCTGGATGATAATCATCGTCCAGAGAAATTTATTATTCTGGTTGGCGACAGGAAGGGCATCCGGCCGTAAAAATCCAGCTTCAATATAAACGTCTAACTTTGACATGGACACGGCGTTACAGGCTTGCCTGTAGCGCATTAGAATGGACATCAAAAAGTGATTATTTTTTTCTTTTTGTATGTGAGAGTTGAGTTACTCACCAAACAATGTATGTATATTGCACTTTTAACGCACCAAGAATATGTCATGCAAACGGAGATGGAAAAACATCGTTTGCTTGAATCAATGAATAATGTTGGTTGTTCAATCAAGTTTTATGGATTGTAGGCGTCAGCGGGGCGATTCTGATGGCGCTAATTTTGCTTCAACTTCAGAAAATCCTCGGCAATGATGGCGTCGACTAGTTCTTCACTTCGCTTCCAGAAATGATTCGCGTGCAAAATGGCGGCCTGTTAATGAAGAAGAACGGATTTTAGAAACTCACTATGACATTATTATTATTGTGTTTCCTCTAACATACTGACATTGAAGGTCTAGTGGCCTTCACTAGACCTTCAATGGTCTATTGAATTTCACTAGACCATTGTCTAGTGACTTTCACTAGACCATTGTCTAATAGTATTGTGTCGTAACACAGAGGAGTCATCAAGAAGGCCTATGTTAAATTTAAGCTGCGTGAAGTTCAGTTTTCTACCTTAGATAATTCTATTTCCGGCGAAAATTGCTGCTCAAGTGTTGATAAGCTTGTGCGCGCCTTTAGCGTATAAGCTACATTATAAGTGTTGAAATTTTACCATACGGTACCGTATGGTATTCAAGGCTAAGCTTCGGGTGATTTTGGAATAAACCCACAGCCGTTACCTGTGAGCAGCGCCCGCTAGAAGGGCGCTGTAGTCACAACAAGGATGAATAATTAACGCGATCAAGAGCACAGTCTGTAGAGGCCTAAGCCTACAAGGTTGCGCTGTCGGTTAAGTGCGGCGATTCTGTTTATTCCTGCTGACTGTAAATGTGCTGGAACATCGTGATCCTGATAAATGATAAGAATGCGGTAGGCCGACAGTCCGGGGGTGTTCAATAAAAAAATAAAGCGCACGCTTAGATCGTCGCGGGTTATATTACTTGGTCCGCTTGCATGTACAATGTAGATCCAATCTGCGACAAGTTAGTCACCCACCAGGTCATGTTCAGAACTCACGGCCGTCGAGGAGCGGAGGGTCCGGTTTTAATGAAGGACCATGCCGCGACAAATGCTTTAACGGCTCAAAATCTTATTATGTCCAGTGTGTTTTTTGGGTGTTTATCTTTTTTCGACTTATCTTATATCTTTAATGCGTTTACCTTTTTCTTCTCGGAGGTCGCTTTTTTGTGCTTATTCATTCTTCGGCATTCTTAACAGCTGCTTGTTCAGCGATTGCCTTACCATTTTGGCTACATATTCAAAGTCGACTACACTAATCAAAGTCACCTAAGATTCTCACCCCCCACCCCCCCCCCCCCCCCGCATATTTGTATGTTGGTGACAGTAATTTTGAAGGGAGAGAAAAATGTTTATTTTTAAATACATTTAGCTACTGGAGGCTGGATCTGCCCCACTTACATGTTGACCTGATGGTTAAGCTTACATGTACATTTGGGCCCATGCGTAGGCCCTATTCTAAATTAGCAATCAACTTTTTCAATTGATAATGCCACGCCATTTTCTCAAACATCGTCGTCGAATTAAGACTCGTTGTTTATATCAGTATAGGCTTACTGTACATGTAGGCCTACATGAGTACTAATGACCAAAAATTTACTTCCTTGCTTGGCAAGTATGATCTAAATCTGAAAGTACATTTTAATTTCTGGAAAAAAATGCACGGGGAATAGTTTTGAGATAGCTGTGTTAGTATGCATGATGTAACTGAGTTAAATTATATTGATTCCTATATTTAATATAGCTAGCTGATTATATTTATTAAGTTCTTCCTTTCTTTACGTATACGTGCCTAAAGGTGAATAAAAGTTTCATATACATTTTATGTATATGTCACATGTAATATATAGGCTTCACTTAGGTCACGTTTATCGCACTTACATATTATGTAGGCTATAGTTGTGTTCTTCATTCAAAGGTAGCTCAAAAATGCATTAAATCCTTCGTGAAGAAGAGCTTTCAGGCGGAAGATTTATCTAAGGGGAGGGATGAGGGGCGGAGGCAAAAGTGATTGAAATATCAAAATTCAATGCAGGATAATATTGTGACTTTACCAACTTCACAAATACTACGGGCCTACAGCACGCCTGAATGAAGGGCTGAACTCGAAAGAAAATCTGCGTAGAACGGCGTTCCTGCAACTTTTCTGCATCAACCAAAAGTGGGAACGCCGCAACCCTCGCTAAATAAAATTGCCAGAGCGGCGTTCCCAACCGTTTTCACTCATATTACTGTAACCACTGATTAAGCACCAAAATTACATATTAATTTTACATAATCGGGCCTACATGTACACTGCGCTGTTTGACGGCCAAAAAACTTATTTAGGGGGGTTATGGCTTGGGCTTATTTAGGAATATTATCGTGAACACTTTGCTCAAACGTTGGAGTTAATTCTAGAGCAAATTCGGCTCATTTGGTTTGCTATCGCCTAAGCAATTTATTAAGATTCAGATATGCAGTAAAACTGTTACAATACAATTTAGCCGCGGATGACAATTTCTAGATTGGCCTTTTAGAAATAAGAACAAAAAGCTACAAAATCGCATCGAATCAAAAAAAGCCAAAGTGGTCACAACGTTGTTTTGCAGGTAGGCTCTCACAGTGACGTCGTCTTACATTGACGATAGCACATACATGCAGGACTTATCTACAGTCATGTTCTAATTCTGAAACAACGCTTAGGGGCCTATCGGACCTCTACTAGGACCTCATAGTTTAACCAACAAAGCATTATATTCGACCAGCAGCGTTTCTCCATCCAAACATCTTGAAGCTGTTTTTCATCGCAACATATTCTCCAAGAACAGCCTATATTCCCTTCATAACTATAGTGTAACTGTGGAAGACTATAGTTTTCCTAATGTTTGGATCCAAGTTTAGCGTAGTGCTGTAAGAATTTGTATTATAGTATCTAGCAGAGTCCTGGAAAGCCATAACTTTAATTTGAACTAATCGTGGTGTTGACGTGTCGTAATCCCAGGAAGTATAACCTACTTCAGACGTGCGCTTGGCCATTGGATTAATTCCGTTGTTACCATTCAAATAGTTTCACATCTGGATGCGGGAGCTGATCACTGATCACTGATCAGCCTTACAGAGCAGGCTACAGAATGGACGTAGACCTACCAGTTCTCCCACGCCGCAACTCCATAAGGAAAAGCATGGTACAGTGCATATGTTGCAGAGAGTGGTCAAAGTACACGACAGAACCAAAAGACTGTAGTTTTGTTTACCGCCCACGGATGGTACAAAAAACTGGATAGGAAAGTCGAGTGAATTAAGCGGGGGATTCATCATTTATCATGGAGTCGTCTGCCAATATCGTATTTTTTCATCTAAAGGCAGCACTCACGAGTCACGACCGATGACTTCGGTTGCAGGGGGGGGGGGTGGGGGTTCAGGCAATGAGTTGGCATCAGCAATTAAATTTGTTAAATAATGGGGGGAGCAGTTATCAATCCGTACACTCATCGTCAAACATTTCGACTGCAACAACGTTCCGGCTGCCGGAAATGTACACACAAGGCGCCACCATGGCTCCTGGCAGCAATTGCATGTAGAAGCCATGGCGGAGGCTTCCCGCGTCTTTAAAATCTTTGTCGGAACGCTTTTTCAATTCTCACCGTTTCTGTGCGTTCCCGTGTCACCCGCATATTTTGACCGATGCATACAAGGAATTATAGGCCTAGAGACTTGCGGCCTATGTCCATTGTCTATTGTATATTTTAGGCTTACTGCGAACGAGAGCTGAGTAGAGTACCGTATAGGAGTACGGTTCGTGCTCAATTTGGTATGGACTTGGAATCCTTTTGCGCCGGTGTTGGGCTATTGACATATCAACTTGAACACTCGACCTATGCAATACATTAGTTGGCATCAAGCAAGTATGTAGAACGTACACCAATGTCGGGACAACCCCCGTAATGCCCAGATTATTTCTCACACTTGTGGCAGGAATGGAATGTGGCAGACGTCGGTGTGTGCAGCAATAACCGGGGGAACAGTGACGTGCACGACTGTGCTAGCGATGGGGAAGAACAGGACGACGGTGCTGTTGCTCCTAATGAAGATTCCGTGGGTGTATGAAGAAACTGCGAACAAGAATAAAAATTTCAAGGGATGATGCATAGTATAATTTGTTAAATAATTTTGAGCTCTTCACCACTCTCATCCAAAACGCTCATGCGTTCTAAATAGGAACGAATTCGCAAAAAAGTTTCGTTACTCTGCAGCTGCTCATCAGTTTTGACTAAGCTAAGTTCGGATGTTCGCACTGATTGGAATCATAGTGGAGCGGGGGGCGGAGGGGGACTCCAGTCAAATTTGACCGGAGCACCAAGTAGGCTGCCCTCGTTATGCTACTGAAAGAAGGGAGTTTGCAAGGACGGTAAAGAACGTGCATGTAGAATCTGACATCGTGCACGCACTGAATTCAAATTATCTTGGACAAGATAAGCCTGCAGATCTCACATTATGTTCAATTAATTTAATTAATGCATAATTGACTAATTGTGATCGCCTTCCTCCTCCGCAATTCTATTTTTTTATTCGACTTTTACTCGGCATGCAATTTGTCCGCGGAAGGGAGGTTATGGAGATATCAATTTTCCTTAGTCATAATTATCATGATCCACTTCCATCAATACGTGAGTAAAGGGAAGGTGGGGGGAGCGGAGGGAAGAGGGAAGGGGTTGGGTTAGAGATATAGTCGCACATAATGTGGCCTGTGAAAGTGCTGAAAACAGAAACAAATTCGTGTTTTAATCTTCTACTCTCCTGCAAAAGTATGCACCAATTTCAGTCTGTTTCACTCACTCACTGCCACATGATCCGTCGAGTGAACCGGGTCGTTTGGCGCACGTGACTGCCCTCTGTCCTTCGCGGCGCGTGACAACACCTGGTGTGTCCTGCCGGTCTACTCTATCACATTCTCTGTTCAGTTCTGCCGTGGTCACTCTGAATACTGCAGTGCTGGTTTCAGATCAACTCGCTTCCTCTCGACTTGCTCGAGCGTATTCTGATCGAGGCCGCAGTGACTCGCAAGGTGGAGCAGCCGTTTGATTCATACAACGACATTTACCGCCATTTGGCGAGTGTCTGTCGGCACTGGCGGCACGTGCTAGTAGATCCGTTCATCCATCTCAAAGTCAAGGAGCGCGTCCACGCGATCGGTGAGTTTATGCATTGAATGTTTACGTAGTTGTATTTGCATTTTTATTTTTTCCAAAATTCCCTTTGGGACGGTCTGTAAAGTGCGTTACGCTCCATGGGGGAAGGGGGGAGGGGGGGGGTAGAGTCGACAAAGTCTGACAATTTGTGACAAAGGGGATCGAGAGGCGGGGTCTTGGAACGCTCGATCAGTTACAGTTAAGTAGGGACCCAGAACTGTTATAAAAGCATTTTAAAATCAAAAGCTAAAACAAGATTGTTGTTGCCGAAGTGGGGGAGAGGGTTAGCCGCTACATTGACATACGTTTGGGAGGGGGGGCGGGGTCCATGATTGTGTGGCAATGTGCGATAAGGGGAAGACGTCAACAAACGGAGTAACTGGCGCGGCGTGTTGATGGAATGGTAGTGGTGGGGTTGTAGTTTAAGGATCGT
This sequence comes from Chamaedrilus cognettii, assembly GCA_034695025.1. Taxonomy (NCBI): domain Eukaryota; kingdom Metazoa; phylum Annelida; class Clitellata; order Enchytraeida; family Enchytraeidae; genus Chamaedrilus; species Chamaedrilus cognettii. The sequence goes on along the minus strand of JAQIWG010003532.1, from coordinate 6,243 downwards.
GCGCAGTAGCAGACACTATTAGGCCTGCTTTCCGGTTCTGTGCGGGAGGGCTACGCACAGAACCGCACCCCCCCCCCCCCCTCTTTAGTCGCCTTTTACGACTCGCCCTGGTCAGGGTTAGATTTGCTGAAAAGAGCTAGAGGGGTCGACTTTTTTCTCCTCCAGTCCAACCTCACGAGCGGGGCGTGCGGGTACTAACAGCAACTTTTAACGAATTACAGGGGGTTCAAATGCGAACTAGGGGGCTTCCAATGCAAAGCTAGGGGAGTTTAGCTCCCCAGCCCCCCCGGCAAATCTAACCCTGGCTCTTGGGGCTCTGGGCTGCAAGCCAATTTTTTTTAACCCTGGCTTGCAGAGTCTTTTTAACTTAAATATTCGGCTGGTGAGAAAACAAATTTCTCTTTTCAGACACGGTGAATTTTTGTTTGCGTTCAGACCCGGCGGCTAGGTATTGCGAGACGGCTATCAGGGTGGAGATTGTCGGCCTGCCCGCCGACCTGAAAGTGTGAAAAAAAAATTACAACTAGGCGACGACTCTCGGAGACCAGTTCTACGTCATCGACCAGACGCCGCATAACTTTTCATGCTTCTGCATACGGGTAGAGACCGAGCATGAATACCCGCGGACTGTGCCGATGCCTATGGTTACCAGACGTCCCTCATTTTAAGGAACGTCCCTTATTTGAGACCTATTGAGAAGAAGTTAAAGATGAAGATATTTATGTTGATTTTAATACAGCCATCGATTATTTAAGGAATAATTAATGTTAATTATATTACAACTATTGATTAATTCATGCGTAATTAAAGTAAATTTGGAAATGTGGTTTACGTTAGGGTAACGTTCACGATAAGCTTATAGATTTAATTAAAAGTCTACCCATAGAAAATGTACTGCTAGATGCGCTTGATCTGATTGCCTCAGGGTATTGTCTCCGGCGCCCATACCCCAGCACTTTTATTTGATGCTTCAGTGACCCAGGGCTGGGATCGCCCAAAATGAGCGGGGGGGGGGGGCAGAATGTTTAGTTATGTTTAGGGGAGTGTTTTGAAAGCTGGGCACGACAAGATCAAGAGCAAGACAGTTTTCTGGAAATGACGTGAGTGTCAGAGTGTGTTCATAAAAATCTAAGTTGACGGAAACGTGTTTTTATGGGTGAGCCCGTCGTATGGACGAATCTTTTTCCAAAAAAACACATTCCATGTCAAAATATATGATTTTATCTTCCATCAAAGTTAGCCTACTATGACACCAGTATGGAGGGGTCACATGGAGGGGTTCGGAAGCTGAGGTGGATTATTGCTGCATCACAGCGAAAAAATTGATGAAAAAGGCTTCAAAATAGCGCCATGCCAGACAGACTCGTCGAGGTTCGCTGCGTGTAGAGGAGGAGGCTGTTATGGATGCTTTGCTAAGCAAAGTCGCAAAGTCGCAGTCGCAAAGGCTCAATCGCAGTCGCAAATTCGCAGCCGCAAAGTCGCAGTCAAAAGTCACAAAATGCATTTTAACTAAAATATCCGACGAAGGGTTAAATGCCAAAAAATCCCCGGAAGGCCGGGGGGGGGGGGTGATTGAAAGCCTCGATGTGAAAGTTGTTCTCGCTGTAGGTGTACGACATGATGGAGCAGACGAGCAAGGCTGGGGGGCCGTGCTTGAGGCTGGACAACCCTCGGGTGCTGTTTATGCCGGGCCTGACGGATGCTTGCGCCGTCGCGTCGTGCGCGACCAGCAACTGCCTCTACATCGTCGACGAGCGTCTCTGTGTACTTCCTTGGAGGAAACTTTTGCATTCTCGCCGTATGTATTTAGTATATCACAGATCACAGGTTTGCATTCTCGCCGTATTTATTTTATAGATTGTACATTTTACATTCTAACCCCTTTTACTTCGTACATGTAGATCATAATTATGCTTGCACTCTCGCCGTTTGTATTTAGTATTCGTTGATACAATACAATACACTTACATCGTCGGCGTTAGCTAAAAGTATATAAATTGGCCTATATCTATGCCTCAATATAAGGCCTGTTTGAGCCTCCAGATCGCTATCATATCGTTATTTAAGCACAAGAAAAACAGAAAGTGCGACGTCACGCATGTCAACACCCTCTCCCCCTATCACAAATGGTCGCACTTTAACATAGTTCATGGATGGCCCTAATTCTCAAGATACATTGTCAAAATATATGTACATGATGCTTCTATCTTTTAGTTCTGCTTATCTTTAGTTACTTACCCTTAAAGGTACATTGTACCTTGCACAGCGAGGCGATGTGCACTGTGTAGTGGTTCGGCGTCGGACTATGAGGATAATGGAAGACCCGGGTTCTAGTCCCCGCGCCGGTGTCGGCAACTATGAAACCATGCGTTACAGGCCCTTCAGCAAGGCTGAATACGTGTCGCTAGCTGCTAATCCGTGCCAGGCAATTATTTAGTTCGTTCGCGTCAGTAAGGGCATCCAGCAGTAAAAATTCCTCTCAAGCAATCCATATCAGGATGCAAACGTTCAAACCTGTATGAAAATATGAACATTAACAGATTAGACGACAAAAATTAGATTCGTTTTTTCTATAGGTATCGTACTCATCACTGGTCGCTAACTGTGCGTTTCTTAATTTCAGAGATGACACGTGGCGTGTCCACAAGGTCAGACCCTCTGGCGAACTGATCGCCATTCTACCGACTGCTAGCGGGTCGTACCGCGAGTCCCTTGCCGATTGCGAATCGCTGGACGTCGACCCGTCCGGGACCCGGCTCGTCTTCTTCGGCGAAGATCTTCTAGGAAGGTATGTGCTGCTCGTGGACGCGACCAGTGGCGCCGTTCTGCGCAAGCTCCGTGAGTGGGTCGACCCACCGGCGGGCTTAGAAAAGGTTCAGTTTTGCATATTATTAAGCGACGGTCACACGCTGACACGGTCACGGTCACACGCCTCTGTGCAAGAAACCGGCGCGGGCTGCAACTGCTACGTCGTGAACCTGGAGCCGATGAGGTGTGGCGTCAACGTGGATACAGCCCAGCATCCGCAGCAGCGTGCAGGCCACCTTGCGGGAGACAATCGCCCGGTCAAGTACAATCTGTCCGGGACGGATAAGGGATCTCGTGTGGCCGAGGGACGACAAGGGATGCACGCTTCTCGCGACCAATTCCGGTCTTCTGCTCGTCTTTGATCCCAACCTGACGTACGCGCGAGAGATCTACAGCGTCAAACGAAACAGCGACCATCATATGTGTCTGCTGGTGTATTGGCTCGACGCCGCGCGCAACATGCTGTTTGTGAAACATGAGCGCTCACGCAAGTTCTTTGCGCTGCGCCTCATGTGACACAGAAGTTCGCTTCATCGACCTACTTACTGGTCATGTCTTGCGACTTATCATCATAGCATTACATCGATAAAATGTTGACAAGAAACTATAATACTTATAATAGTTAAAATACTAGTCCATCCTTTTGACCTTTCAGCACCATCCTACACTGACAAAGGATTAAAGAATATATAATGTCTAAAATGCGGCGTTCCTCCTTGTAAGATTCCTCATTGTTTAACCTACGTTTCGCATCCAGCTTACATGCAAATGGCTCTTTCCATTGGCGATAGAGCAGATTTAGTTAAACCGACGATTCATCTTAAACCGTCGTTCGACCTCGTAAAAATGTCGTTCAAAACTCAAACTGTACAAGTTGGCGATTGGCACTCGGCGTAAAGTGGAAGGATTATAGAAGTGAGAATTGAGAGATTGCTTTTCCGGAACGATTTGAAGTGTTACGAGGCTTAATTGACATCGTTGACGTCTGTGATGAACTGGGCCTCATTTACGTAGATATCTTATGACAATCTTAGTCGTAAAATTGTCTTAAGAGAAGCTTTGGCAAATCTTATCTTTTTTATTGGAAACTCCGCACGGTCGCGCGCGAACCGAATGATGACGTCACGGCGGTCGGCGATTGAATTTTATTCGTTTTAAATTTCAGTTAAGATAAGATTTCAGAAAATCTTAAGAAATGCACCTAAATGAGGCCCCTGGTCTTTTTGATGGTTGGCCTACTAGGCCTATCTTTTTCAACAACCGCAACATCTGTAGACCAGACTGCTGACGTTGACATCTCGTGACGTCATGTAGCATGCTGGTCTATCTGTGCCACGGTAGGCTACGGTTGCACTAAGAGTGGACTTTATGGTCGTTCCTTTGTTTCCACCTTTACCTTTGGCTTGGCTAAGGAGACAATTTAACGGCAGCCCTTAGCTGCCATTCGAAAAAATTGCAATAAGTTTATAAATTTAAAAACAAAACGAAGTTTGTGGCTGTCCAACGCGGCAATGCTGCCGCGGTTTTGGGGACGCTGGCGCCCACGACTCAGGCAGACGGCTGATGTGACTGTCACTGCCAGGATCTTTGAACTACATATAATCATGTTGTGCTGTCGCACGCCTTTAGTCGCGCTTTTTGGTGCTCGTATTCTATTTCATTCTCTGTCTGTGTGGACGCTTTAAGCGATGCTATACTGATGCTTTTAGTGGTGCTATAGTCTTGTAATAAACGTGTTTCATTTCAAAATAATTTTAAGAAACAAAGCTATTTCGAGAAATAATGACATTTATTTGAATGCAGTGTAGATAAAAATAATTTTTATCGAAATCTATGACGTCATGTTAATTTAATGACGTCGTAGATTAATTTATATGGACTAAAAATGTTTCTTTGATTGGCGGTTATAAGCTGCTGCTATATTGTCTCCTAAGCGAAGTCAAAGGTAAAGGTGGGAACAAAGGTACGTCTATAGAATCCTCCCTGTATGTATGTATGTATATTGCACTTTTAACGCACCAAAAAATATGTCATGCGAACGGATATGGAAAACATCATTTGCTTGAATCGTAGGTGCGGGAGAAGTGCAGCAGACTGCATACAAAAAGCGGATTTGAAAGAATGAGTTTTAAGCCTGGATTTGAAGGAGAAGAGGGATTTAGCCGATCTGATGTCCTCCGGCAGATGGTTCCACACGGCCTTGGACGCGCTGGTGAAGGTCCGTTGTCCGGCTGTACACTTGAGTTCCGTCGGGATGGTGAGTCCGTGTTTCGTCGCTAACCGGAGGCCCGGCTTGCCCGGCGCGTACGCAGACACGAGTTCGGCGAGGTAGCGTTGTTGATCGGTCGCCAGAACCTTGTGAGTGACTCCCGAAGTCTTGTCCTTGCATACACATTATACATTATACAGGCTGCGCCTCTGCGGAGTTAAAACCATTCTGAACTGTAATTGCAGACAGTTAACGTTCTTCGATGACATTAAACGTCTGAAATTTTGTAACGCCAAACGTCTGGCACGGATATTTTGTAAAACTTCAGCCATAAACAAGATGCTTGATCATTTTTAATGTGAATCGCCTATGCGCGAAGTAAAGTTACTAAATTCAATTTGGAAATGTTTAGGAACATGCGGGCATTATTTCCAGTGCATGTACACCTACGCAATTTGCCTGCATTTTTTGGTTTGTCGATAGTTGTGTATTCTAGACCTGCCATTCTGTTGTATCTCGACTGGGCGACGCAGGCTGTATTCTATAGCCGCCAATATGCCTATGTGTACGCCCTACAGCAGCCTAAGATTTACGTTAACCTACATTAGACTAGTCATTGGTTACGAAATTTTTTCTTCTGCATGCTATATTTTGTTTAATAAAGCCTCGAGGGCCACTTAGAAAGGACTTGCTAAGGCTAAGGCGGCTAAGGGGGCTCTAACCCCAATCTTAGAAGAACAAAAAAATCTCACTGGGATGATGACAGTAAGTAACTGTGGCGTTATATAGGAGTAGGCGTGGTTTATTCCAGACTCAACCTTGACTAGACCCGCTTTTCGCTTAGCAACATCGCCGCGAGTCGCAGTGGCCCTTTCTGAACCGTTCCGCGAACCATTTTACAGTGACGGCGTGCAACTTTTACCTCTCGGCCAGGCTTTGAGAACCACTAGCCTAGACCTAGGCCTCGTCTATTTTACTCGCCTAGAATAGATAAAAGCGTCACAGCATGGGCGCCCGCAGGATTTGATCCAGGGAGGTGCAAAACATAGTTTTACAATCCGGGAAGGGGGGGGGGTGCAAGAGTCTCGAGCGGGCGGGAGGGGGGGGAGTGCTGACAGAAACGTTTTTGCCTACCGGACCTATAATGCTTCACCTGCTGTTTATGACAGACCATAACAAAAGGCGCCTTACTAACCCCTCCTGGGACCGCCACCTCACTTCGAAAA
>JAQIWG010003531.1:0-17680 GCA_034695025.1 Chamaedrilus cognettii | reverse complement strand
TTTGATGACATTTCTTGGAAGTTAATTATAGGCCTAATTATTCAGCATCACATATCTTTGGTTATTCTAGTGACCTTTCCCCCGCGGGGGAACAGCCTTGGCCCACTGGCCTCAATAAACAAGCAGCCTAGGCACTGTAGCTCCGCCTCCACCTCCATCGTGTCAGATATTTCAGTAACACCCATTGGTAAGGAACCAAATAGTGACAATAAGTATTTTTGAAGTCACAGCCACGGCGCATTTTTTCTTTTTTAAGTTGGGACCAATACTATTATATAATAATAGATTTGGAATAAAAACGTTGCACTGGACCAAAACTATTATTTTAAAATAAAGCAGATGCACTGAATCAAGTAACTAATTAGCGTCAAAATCCCGTTCCTCCTACCCTCCTCTTACCCCCTCAACCATCTCTAACGTCCTGGACGGTAAGACAGTCCCTGCGGGACTCTCTTATTGCCCCCAGAGGCCCCTGCGGGGCCCACTGATCACCTTAGAGGCCCCGGAGGGCATACATGTAGTAGGCCTACAGCCTATTATAGCATACATGCGCACATACTGCAGTAGCTGCTGTAATGGCCTGCAGCAGGCTGCCCGCCTATCGTATAATTAATATCTGTCGTTTAAAAAGACGAAGCGCAATTTCTATTACATTGCCGCCATGTTTTCCACGAAAAGAACGCAAACAAAAACTCAGGGTAAAGAACTATATTATAATGTCAATGGTAAGGAAGGATGGAAGGCAAAAAGGAGTGACAATTAAGTATTTTAGAAGCCGCAGCGACGGCGCATTTCTTCTTTTTTAAGTTGGGACCAATGCTATTATATAATAATAGTTTTGGAATTAATTTTTTTATCCTGTTACAACACTTCCCCGAATGCTTCATTCGTTGGCCGTCACTGCGTCGATCGCTAGATGCCTTAAACGCCTTAAATAATGTAAACAAAGACATTTGAGTTGACTATCATTGTGGATGCAATTTTTTGTTTGCAGATTGAAATAAACTTCTTAAAAATGGTATTGCTTTCAATTACAGTTTGAATAATTAGATAACGTTTGATTTTAGCTCCGTCTAAATTTCAATAGAGAGTAAATTGTATTTTTCACGCATATTGTGCATTAATAACTCGTCATACCTTTAATATCGCTCAGTCCCAAGCACTTGTAATCGCTTATATCAAGGAATTGTGTCAACTAGCCTAACCAGCCCCCTAGGTAGATTGCAGTATTTAAAGGAGCTAATTTAATAGGGTTAGGCTAATATAGAGAGGATTGTGAGTTCAACGCGGTTTATGTCATCTTGTTATCCTATGATTCAAGATCTCAATATTTCATATTATTAAGCCTCTGGCCGTGAATCGAATTTATAATTTTTTTGAAGATTTATTTAAAACTGAAGTACAAAATTCATTCCGTTGCGTTGTAGTACTCACTGTCAACGAAGAAGGAGCAGGGTAGGAGCAGGCTTCTTCATCTTCTATCGATACGCAATGAATATTTGTCGCTCTATGCTAAAAGAATTACGCGAACTCGTATATTTATTATTAAAACATAACATTTAAGAGAGCATAGTATGGTGAATGTTATAGATATCAGACGGTACATAATTGTATATGATAGAACCTTACCATTTAAGCGGACATCGTATTTGCATTTAATGCGCGGTTGCAACTCGTCGATTCGATGATGATCGAAATTCGCGCGTGTTATTTCTTTCTTTTATTTGTCTTAAGTTTAAAGGTCTGAGTAAAATTATTTGGCTTTTTTTAACATCGATTTTTATCATTTTTTATTATGTTTGCTGCGCAGCGCATGAGGACAGCATATGGAGTTGTGCGTGGGGCGCCAAGTACAGCCCCGAGGGAACCGAACACATCGTCACTGGGTCCGTCGACGACGCCGTCAAAACGTGGAAATGGTGAAATATAAAAAAATGACATTCCGAATGATTACGGATCAGCGTAACAACGGTACTTTGGTATCATACGGCATTTCGGTGTCTCCGTCAATTTGCTGTAGCGCCGTGCTGACTCGGGAAGCAAATCTCTTGCGTCGTTGAAAATAAAATCTTATGCTTGTTTCAGGATATAATGACTGCTGTGTTTACTATGCTACCGGCGGTGATCAATTTGGTTTTGTGTACATCCTTTCCTTATGATAAAATGATTATGTACTGTCAAAAATAATGCTACTAGTACGTCTTTATTTGGCCGTCGCATATTATTTAATGTATTATCAGAGTTCAGTTTAGCTTCTACAAATAGGAGTAGCGTTACGCCTGTTGCTTTTAAAACAGGAGTAGTGCACTCCTATGCCTTTCAAAAAGGAGTAGGCATACAGAGTAGGCCTTCTCCACCATTGTCCATTTTTTGAGTAATGCTACTCCTGCCCATTTCTAAATCAGAGTTGAGTTTTAAAAAACCGTTGTTTTTGGAGTACTACTCCTACTAAACTTATCCCTGTGTATTATTGTTATCTCATGTAATAATAGTAGATGCGTTTTTATTAATACCGTATGACAATTGAAACGAATGGTTTAAAATTTTGAGTAGAACGTAATATTGTTAATTTAAACGGAGCAAGTCTAATTTAGTTCTGATTTAATCCAGATTTATGTATTTTGCCGTTTGTTTTGTTGTCCGCAGCAGCGGCAACAAGCTGGAGCTGCGACACACCCTGGAGGGGCACCAGCTCGGCGTCGTGTCGGTGGACGTGAACCAGACCGGTACGCTGGCGGCCTCCAGCAGCCTTGACAGTCACATCCGCATCTGGGACATGGAGGCGGGGAAGCAGATTAAGGTCATCGATGCCGGGCCGGGTCAGTAAGGTTTTTCCTTGTATAGAGGATATTTATTTGATTGGCGTCACGAAGATATCCGGCTGTAAAAACCCAGCAGTCCTTATCAGGGCTCCAACGTCTAAACCTGTGTGAAGACGTGGATATTTGACAGATTAGACGATAAAAAAGGGCGGTTAGTATAGAGGAAGTTAGAATAGCACTTGATGCGCAGCCTATGAATATTATCAAGTTTTTAGATAATTAACCTAACAGATTCATGATTGATAGATTCGTGTTTGACCCTCAGTCTTCTTTTGCATTACTGCTTGCATTGCATTGTGCGAATCAATAGGTTTTTGAAGTTCTCTGTTACAAAATTTGTTTTAGCTGTTGAATTTCTATTATACTGAGAGATATTTTTTTTATTAAAATGAAAACTGTTCAGAATTGAGTTGAAAATAGTTAGCTATAAATAATTGGCATGTGTATATTTCTTATGATTGGTAAATGCTGTGCAGTATACACTGGCCACTTATAGGCTATAAATAATTGCGATGGGTATATTTTGTCTGATGAATCAATTTTCGTCAGTCTCGAATCAACATTTTGTATTACAGTGGATGCGTGGACAATCTGTTTCTCGCCGGACTCCAAGTTTCTAGCATCGGGCAGTCACACGGGCAAGGTGAACCTCTTCAGCGTCGAGTCGGGAAAGAAGGAGACGCAGCTGGATACGCGCGGAAAGTTCACGCTCAGCCTCGCATACGTGAGCTTTGCTATTTGTGACAATCTTAGAAGCTGCAATTTTACAGCTAGTAAAAAAGTGGCTGACTTTTAGTGTTCCGAGAGGAATCTGGTCATCCTTTTCATCTAATTAATTATATTTCAATGGTCGTTGCTGAGTTAAATGCATGTTGATACCTTCAGTACATGGTGTTTGATGAATAAATTGAACTGAATTGAATTGAAAAAATCAAAGTCGCGGGACCCATCTAGGGTCCACGGTTGCTGCGTCGCACTCCAACATTATATTCTAATCCGCTGTTTTTGTGTGCAATGAATCGGAACATTGAAATGAATTTTTGTTGCCAGTTGACGACACTTGATTGCAATATTTTAATCATTGCAGCTTTTAGCTGATTCATGATTTATCTGCAGTGCTAGCAGTTTTTTTTGGTATGTTGATATGGGGTCTTATCCGAAGAGCTTTATCTTTGCTGAGACTCATGCCAAAATCAATTGATAGAGGCCATGATAAAAAATGACGCAAGTAAACAACATTATTGATTAAAATCTAATATCGTACATTACGTTATTATTTGTTTGGCTGGCGTCGGGAAGGGCATTCCAGCTTCAGCTGTCCTCATCGGCTATATAACATTTTCACAATAGATAACAAAAATGCGATTTGTTGGATTGGTTCAAATCGTTGACAATGTTGCGGTGGCATCGTTGCAGAGCCCCGACGGACGCTACATAGCGTGCGGGGCGATTGACGGCATCATCAACGTGTTTGATGTGACGTCAGAGCGCCTGCTGCACACCCTGGAGGGCCACGCGATGCCCATCAGGGGCCTCTGCTTTTCCCCCGACTCGGCGCTGCTCGCCACGGCGTCTGACGACAACCACATCAAGATCTACAACGTGTGAGCGTCTCAACAACATATACAAATGGAAAATAGAATAGAATGAAAAATGGAAGCGGAGAAGAAGAAAAGTGTTGGAACAATACGTACAATGAATAAATGTTAGCATTAAACATGAAACACAAAACATCAAATATTAAACATAACATAAACAGTAAACATTTAAGAATTAACAGTAGTTTTTGGATTTCTTTGCTGGTTATTATTATTTAGCATCCTGAATATGTTATATTTGGTTGGATGACTGGTGAAGAGGTGTATACGTAGAGTTTGGATAGACGACTGGTGAAGAGGTGTATACGTAGAGTTTTGATAGATGACTGGTGAAGAGGTGTATACGTAGAGTTTTGATAGATGACTGGTGAAGAGGTGTTTACGTAGATTTGGACTATAGCTCGTAGGCATAGAATGTAAGATTTGATTGAATTTAAGAGATTAACAATACAATGAATAGTTTTAAAAACATTCAAGATCAACAGTTATATTGTTTGACGTTTTGCTCGCGCAGCCAACACGCTAATCTGGTTGGAACTCTCTCTGGTCATGGGTCCTGGGTGCTTAATGTTGCATTCTCGCCAGACAATCTACACTTTGCCTCCTGGTCAGTCTACATTTGTATGGTGCTCGCATACATTCTATTGTGTCTTTTTGCATGCAGTAAATATATATCTTTTTATATGCGGTACAGCACACGTGCATTTTTAAGTTTTCAGACTGTGTCTATACTCTCTTTACTGACTGCTGTGGGAATTGTAAATATCGAAACCACAGCACTGGCATTCGTTTTTATTTGTATTGTGATGCTGCTCAAAACATTCGCTTCTGTAGTTTAGATGTTCCTTGTGCTTGAATATTTGACAGTAGTCTATAGTTTACATATTGATTTTGCTTGTGTTTGTTAATTAAAATTGTTGTCGTGTTTGAACTTGGGTGCAGTTCGTCGGACAAGACGGTCAAGATTTGGGAGACGGCGACGCGGCAATGCATTCACACCTTCACCGACCATCAGGATCAGGTAGCAGCACACGCTCATTTAGTTGTTTTGTGCGTGAAATGGTCGACATTTGCAGGGTTAAGTTAGCCGTGGTAAAACATATGCGTAGCGTCACACCTGCTTCTTCTAAAACAGTCGTAGTGCAACTACTCAACCTTCAAAAACCACGTTGGCTTTTGCGGCCATAGGCTATTTTCACGCGTCATGCTGAGCTTGGCTACCGATATTAACAAGATATTGAATGGTATCTATACAAGATATCTATACATTTAATATTGGTTATGTTCTATATATATATATATAAATTATATCTTTGTCACACTGTTACTTTTTACCTGATATCTATAATTGCTACTAAGTCAATAACTGGTTGCCTTGTGTTTCATGTCCAGGTCTGGTCGGTGCGCTACAACCCGACTGGTTCCAAGCTTGTGTCGGTTTCAGAGGATCGATCAATTCACATCTATGACTGCCCAGTATAGACTCGCGTAGCTCTAAGGAACGCCTAGGAACAACAAACAGTATAGGACGATTAGCTGTGAAAATACCGTTTGTTTCTGATTGAGTCTGGGCCAGCTTTAAAATGGCTTTGATGTCATTCTATTGACAAGAGCAGTAGTTGTTCCTTGGTGAAAATTTTCAATTTCTTTTGGTGATTTGATCTGTCATGGACAATATTGCATTCCTTCACATCTTTTAATTAAAATCCTGCTTAGCACAGTCGTCATTGACAGTACGGCATTCCTTAACATAATTATGTAATTAATATCCCGTTTAAAATACTTTTTAGCCCAATCATTAGATCTTCAGAATTCTTTCACATTTCAATTCGATTATGTTGAACTTAATTTCTGTAATGGGTGATTTTAAGAAGATTTGATGAATAAAACTGTTAAACGTGATATTTTTGCTGCGCTTAATTTTTGCGTTTTTTAGGACTGCCGGTTATAAAAAGCTTCTGTAGCTTTATTTTGGCGTATGTTATTTTCACGAATTTTGCCGATGCGCGAAATTAGCCAAAATTACACGCACGCGAAACTTTCGTGATTTTCAGTAACTTCGATTTAATGGATTAGAATCTGTCTGCCATAAAAAATTGCATTTTTCTAGGAAAAGAAATTGATGCAAAACTTGCGATGCCTTTTTCCATTGATTTATTCACAATGATTTATTCCGGTAATTGGGTCGGTGCAACCATACACAAACAGCTTACACTGATGACCGTGCTGGTGCCGGCCACGCCTTCAAGGCCAATAATCTTAATCGGCTAAAAATAAATCGAGGTTAAGGGTTCAAGGGACAGGAGTTAGGGGTAGAGCCCCGTTAGGGTTAGCAAGTTAGGGTTTGGAATGCGTCAGAGTGGGGCTGGATTAGAAGCTGGGCATTTGAACTTTGAAGACTTCTTTGCTTATAGGCCAGCGTGGGCGTGGCCGGCACCAGCACGCGCACGAGGAGTAGCTGTTTTTGACCCGCTTGTACGTAATTAATATTAATATAAATCGATTGGTTGTCGACCAGTTTGTCCTTAAATGCAAGAAAGTAGGAAGACGCATGAAAACAACAAGGTGATGAATGTGCGCTTTAAATTGTATTTTTTTTGCCTTAAAAACTCTTTAGAAAATTCAAATTAGATATTGTTGCAAAATAATAATAAATCCAGCCCCTTCGCTTTATATGTTTCGTAAATATTTTCTTGCTGCTGTTGCTTTAGGAGAGTTTTGTCAACTTGTAAACGTGACACAGGGCATGTCATAGACTCATAGGCCTACGCGTAGGCCTGCCAAGCATAGGCCTGTAATATTATTTTCTTAGGCCTATGTGTAGGCTTAGCATTATGAGCCTAATAACTGCGTTTTACGCTATTTAGTTGCTGTAATGAACTATTTTTACTTTAATTTGCATAAAGAATTCTTAGATTTTGGCAACAACGCCCTAGGCTATATAATACCTAGGGGCCTAGGCTATGATTTAACTTCACTTGTATAATTGCACAAGTTGCTTAGCCTGTAATTTTATTTAACTTAGCTGGATCCGCCTTGTGGAATTGTATTCTGTGGACTGTGTTGTTTGGAAACAATATATATAATACTATTAGTTATAACGTTATATCTAATAGTAGTACAGTAGGGTAATTATGGTTTACCTATACGAAATGCGCTGAGACGCATGGAAATTAGAAATTTAGCTTAACGACGTGGGTTACTACACGCGAAGGTTTAACATTAATTTAGCATTGATTAATAATTGCCCTGCAACGGATGACCAAATTATTAAAATTATTAGCGACTAGTTGTGAGCTGATGATGATTGACTTCATGACTGTAATAAAATGTATGAGAAAATTGTTTCGTATTAAAGTAGCCAGGTTTGACAACACCTTAAAGTAACCTTAACTAATACTGTGAACCAACCCCAGCTAACCCTATACTAGTAGCATTTTACACAAGGAATAGCCTAGCCTATATTCAACAAGTTTGGACTGCTGTGACAGTATGTTACTTGTGAAGAATGTATGTATGTATGTATATTGCACTTTTAACACACCAAAAATATGTATAAAGACTGAATACCAATACTTTTTTGATTGAAATAGTTTTTTCAATCGAATGCGATATTGGGTTGTCAATATTAATTTTGTGGCATTGCTCATATCGTAATATATTTCTACGCTTGGCATTCTTTCTTTTTGTGTAAAAGTAGCACATTGAAGTTAAAATTGTCAGTTTCTCAGCGCGGCTGTTTCAGCTTGATATTTCAGACAAACACCACAACTTTAAATCTGTTGGTTAGTCACGGATCGGCAGTCGTGCACTGTCAATTGAATAAAATTTTTGAGACCTGCTTCATGTCAGAACTTTGTAACCTGCTAGCCTAGCGGCGTCAGCTCAGTATCGAGTGCAGAGCTGACTCATGCACAGTACAATATTGGCTGCTGTCACTTTGCCTGCTCCCGTTGGGCCATAGCCATAGTGTGTGATGTTACATAACTATATGTACTGTACAGCAGCTCGTTGTTGCCGTTTGTTATGGAATAGAACGCCTCTGATCTATACAGTCGTCTGTTTACCCATGATATAATAGACGGCCTGCCTTTAAATTATTATACCAGTCCTGGAATTTTAAACAGGCTGAGCGCTGATATCAGAAGCATATGGTTGAGCTATTGATGGTTTGGTAGCTATTTCTGAGCAATTGACTTCAGGCCAACGGCCGAACTGTATGGGTGTACATAAATTTAAGAGATGTATGATACAGTTTTAAATGGGTCCCATTCTGTATTTGCTAAGGATTTATGCTCTGCTCCAGGGATGTAACTTTGCAGTGCATGGTCAACATTTTTGTGATTTGTACAACGATACCGCTTCTTGGTTTATAAATAAATGTTTGATATATTTTGTTGTAGGCTAGGGTATTCCCTGTTGGATGAGAAGTTTCCATTATTCTGCATCAATTGGATACAGCGCACGCAGCGCCTCTAGTGTATGCTAGGTGTACTCATATAACTCTTCCTGGTCTGCAGTTAATTGCCGGCATGCGGTAGCGAGAACGATTGACAATGATTAATGGGCAGTGGATGGTGCACAGGCTCCACTGTGGACTGATGAGCGTGAGTGTGCATATTATTGCTTGCTCTAACCGCGGTCGCTATTTTATTTATGGGCATTAAATGAGAGGGCAAGAACTTAGTG
The DNA here is from genome assembly GCA_034695025.1 of Chamaedrilus cognettii. Taxonomy (NCBI): domain Eukaryota; kingdom Metazoa; phylum Annelida; class Clitellata; order Enchytraeida; family Enchytraeidae; genus Chamaedrilus; species Chamaedrilus cognettii. Next base: position 8,571 of record JAQIWG010003531.1, on the reverse strand, counting down.
TGATGTTGCACTTGTTGTTACATTAAAGGTTATTAAATTAATTGAATTATTTATGTTCATTTGGAGTTAGAAATTTGCTTGCCTAGTAGTCAATGGTACACGTTGAATAACTATGAAGCGCAATGTTTCTTATTTCGGCTTGTTGTTACAGCCATTTGTGCTCTGTTTTGAACGGGGTAATTAATATCTTTGCGAGCTATAATTGGATTTGAATATGTCGAGCCATAGTTTAATGCAAGTACCGGTACGTTGTGTGAAGTTAAAAGCAGCCATTTGGCAGAACTCTAGGATGAAATTTCATTTACGGTACTCAGCATTTATCTCAGCCAATGGATATTGTTGATTTTTGGATAGAGAGCTAATTCTGCTCTAGCCATCTAACTGATACTTGGTTAAATGAATAAATCTAAATAAAGAACAGATATCTTTTAGATATCTGCTCTTCCAAAAGTAGGATGTTATTCAATAGTTTTCACAATTTTATATTAATTTGTTATGGCAAAAATGAAAGTGCTCCGTTGTCCAGTTTGACAGTGGGAAATATGAGTTAACTATTTAAATTAGAATTTAATTATTGCGCTGCAGAGAGTGTGATTGGTGGCTGGGAGTCGTGCGTTATTCGGACGATGACCAAGAAGCGAGCAAGAAGTGGCTGCAACGTCTTTCAGAATGTCAAACGTGTCTTCAGGAAGGGAAAGAACAAGAGCGATACCGACTCGTACGCTCAAAATTTATATTTGTGGACCTGCTTTAAAAAAACTATTCGCTTGTTGTAGATTACTCTACAACTTTGTAGTTTGATATCAGGGTCTAAATTAAAAAAATAAAAGTAGAAACATATGATTTTTAGCCAATCTTTCTCGCAATGATACGTAGTTCTGAATCGAATTTCATTATAAGTTATTTGCACTCCGTTGATTTTTTTACTGTTTTTTTATTTTTTATTGTGGAATTTCTCTTGATTTAGAAATATTTATTTGACACATCTTCAGTGACGCATTGAATGACTGCGAATCTACGAGAATATTCGGGACACGTTTTGTTGAACTAAATTGTAATTTTTGAAATATTAGTTTATTATGCGTACGCGTTTTTACAATGCATTGTTAGATATGCTGTTGACCCTTTGAGGTACATTAGCTCAATTCTCAATAATGATTAATAGTTACCTAAACTTCTGTCAGTTTTTGTGGACGCTATGCTATATTTTATTTTATATTTTATATTTTTGTGTTACGTTATATTTGGATTATTTCGTGACTGCAGGTTGAATTCTGACATGGGGGCTGTGGGGTCCTCGGCCAAAAAGGTGAGATACCTTTTTTGACTTCATTGTTATTTATTTCGTTCTAGGTTCGGTTTCAAACATTTCTTTCGCCATCATTGCGCCATCAAAGCCTTTGCTTGGAAATGAATGCAGATAAATTGTAGTACTGTACTGCACTTCTTTCATCATTGATCAGTGCATCAATGCTTTCATCATTGATCATGCATCAAGTCTGGATGAGATGTATTTTTTGAAGCAATTTACACATTTGATAGCTTAACACTAAACATAGAGATGATGTGTGATATCTGGGATGTTATATGTCGAGCTATTTCATTTGAATAAAGAGAGTTAATACACATTTTACTGTTTTTATTTTAGTTTTTATAGATGGTATGCTAGAATTGCTGTACTGTAAATATATTTATCTCTATGCTCATTTTGAAAAATTAAACAAATAAGATTTAATTGCTCGACTACTGCATTTAATTTTTTCATTGGGCTGTTTGTTATGCAGCAGAGATACAGGTAATTTGTGCATACACATTTCTGTCTAGGTTACTGAGCTTGTTTACTGACCTAGTTTCAAGACATATTTACAAGACAATTTATCAACGGCACTTTCAAAGTGCTAAAGTATTAATGTGCTAAATTTTGTTAACTTTTTCCCTCAGGCTAGTTCACGGGCAAAGCAGGCAAAAGATGCCAAAAATCCAGGTTGGTTGTTTGGATTATGCTGTGCTTATAGATGCTTGGTGAAAACAATCAGTATTCTAGCTTGCAATGTTCAATCAGCATTCAGTCAGTGTTAGACGAATTAACATCTGCATCAAATTGTAGCTTTAGAATTAAATATGCGAACAATGCTCATGCAGATATTATAGTCTGATTATCTTTTAAAAGACTATCTTTAAATGACATTGGAGTTCTGGGTTAAATTAACACTTGAAACTAGAACTAAAGTCGTTTTATAATTGAACCAAATTTGCACTTTGAATTATTTTTATTGCAAATTCGGTTCAAATATAAAGCGGCTTTAGTTTAAGTTTAAAGTTTTTATTTGACGCAGAGCTCCAATGCACTCTGCTTTTGTGGTGATTCACAACTAAATTAATTCTTTCTACGCAAGCATTACTTCTCTTTAATTTATGATGTAGAATTAATGTCTGCTAGTTACAAGCATATATTTATCATTATTACTCAACATTTCACCACTGCACCATCTGCTCTCTTTTTGTAAAGCAGCCTTTCAACCGTCAAGCCTTCCCTTTCAAAGCAAAGTTTCTATCTCAATCGTGATTGGTCGGTGTTGGTTGCGCAGTGGTCGGCAGCAGACAGTCGTTGGTGCTGGACCTAGACAGCGTGCCGCCCGCACCAGTCATGGACTCGCGCATGCAGCGAGACAAGATGAACGCGCGCCAGCCGCGCCGACACGCGCCGACTGCTGAACTGCTCACACGCATGCAGCAGCCCACTGACCTCTACTCCGAGGTACGGCTCGACCTCAACTTGACCTCAACTAGACCTTGATTTAACTCTACTCCAACGTAGGACTTGGTAAAAGAATTTGGACTAGTACTATAAGCCTAGAAAGGAACTCATTCAAGCTGAGTGGCGCACAGAAAGGGGATTGCCAGGGGCAGCATGGTGGTGAAATTAGTTGAAAACTATTTAGCCATTGGCTGCAGAAACTAGCGGAAATCAGTTTGACTTTAGACAGCCAATAGAGGACCATCAAACAGTCTGGGCTGCTACTTGACTCTCTTTTCTTCTTCTTTGTCATCTGTGGTTTTATAAATACTTTATACTAAATAATACTAAATAATTCTTATTTATTTTGTTTTAAATTAAATATTCTTTTCATATCTTTCAAGAAGCTTTGCCGATTGGTTGGTTACAGGCCACTGTGGTGATACACCGGCCAGCAAATTTGGCCGCGGCTCGACGGCCCCTTGAAGGGCCTGAGCTGAAAGTGGCTCCGGGCCGCAAACGAACCCAGATGCCAAATCGCGAGGGATCGCCACACAATATGAGCCCCCAGCGAAAGGAACTCGCCGGTGAGGAGTTAAAGCAACACATTATTTGTTTAAGGCGTGATTTTAGATTGGCAGTAAAACCGTCTTCGTCATCTTAGTTTTTTGTATGACCATGCGATTTTATTATATTTTTGTCAGACCCAGTCGATGACAAAGCGCCCCTCAATCGCGCATAAAAAGCATGTATGGCTGAAATGCTTATTTTTAGCTGCTGGCTGTAACAAGGTTGAAATAATATTTGCTGCTAATTGAATAAACCTGGTTGAAATTTATCTGATTTGTAATGTGACTCAGGTCAAGAGAGAGTAGTCATTCTACGCTTTACTTTTTGTCCCTTATTTCTGTCGCAGATATACCTATCTATTCCTCCGCCGCCGCAGTGCCCGCCGCAGACCCCGTCGACAACAAAGCCCCTCTATCCCCCGCCTCCCCCGCGTCCGCCACCCCCCCCGCAATCGTCGGCCCCTGGTCCGACGAAAGCCGCAGCGACGACGAGCTCGATCCAAAGCCCCCCGGCCGGCAGAAGCGTCGCGCGGACAAATTGAAGACCCCTCGGAACGCTACGGAACTTCTTGCTTCCCTCAAGCGTTCCGAGTCCCCGGCGCTCACCGCTCACTCATCGCCGGAAACTAAGCGAGAGGCGCCGAAGCTGCTCAAGAAAACGACGTCGTTTAAGAAACAACGCGATGAGCGCCTTCGCCTTCAGTCTTCGTCGGAGGGCGAGGGGAACGAACAGATGGTGAAATCCCTTCCGTCCATTCCGACGAGAAGCGAGTCAGGCGGAAAGAAGAACGAGAAGGAACTCGACGGACTGAAAGCGGTGAAAGGATTTGAGATCTACGACCAGCCGAAGAAGCAAGGGAAGGGATCGAAGAAGCGGGACACGGTCCTACCGAATCAGGGGTCTTTGGACGCTGAGCCGTATCAGTCGATGGAAAAGAAGAAGGCGGGAAAGAAGGAGGAATCCGACGTGGGTAAATCTTCCGGCGGAAAAGACCCGGATGCGGGAATCGATGGAGACGCGGGTCGTCATGCAGTCAAGCAGCTGCCGAGAATTCCGGTTCAGAAATCCGCCGGAAATTCTCCGGAAGCCAAGGATCGGATTGAACTCGATCCCGGATCAGCGGAATCGGGCATGGAAAGACAGAACTCGAGATCGAGTCGATCGAGCCGGCGCAGATCAAAGGATCGTCGGAATTCATTGGAAAACATGCAGGCCATCGCCACGACAGAAATTCAAGCGAGTCACATGGCCCTTCAGAAAACCGACAGCAATGGCGAACGACCGAAAGAATCGTCTGCGGAACAACACGCTGGAAAGTCGGGCATGGAGATGTTGTTTGAAGGAGTGGGAGCGGGGAAGATCACACGAAGCAGATCAAAGAAAATAGAAATGGGAAAGATGAGCTTGGATAAAGGGATGAGTTTGGAAAACGCGTTTGGGGATGCCGGCGATGGCTTGGATGGGAAGGGGAGCCCGCCGCCCCCGCAGTCGCCGCGTTTTGGAGCCGATGGGGATCTAAAGAGGTCCGGTTCCAAGGAAGATTTGAAGTCGTTCTGGACACGTGAAGAAAATAAAACTGGTGCGGCTACTAGAGAGGATGGAAAAGCGGTTGGTGTCAGAGATGAGGGTAAGGTAAAAGAAGAACTTAAAATAAGCGGTGTCAAGGAGGAAATCAAACCTTTCAGCACAAAAGAAGAGCCTAAAATAAGCAGCGTTAAAGACGAAATCAAGACTTTTGGCTCAAAAGAAGAACCTAAAATAAGCGGCGTTAAGGAGGAAATAAAGGCATTTAGCGCAAAAGAAGAACCTAAAATAAGCATCGCCAAGGAGGAAATAAAGGTTTTCAGCTCAAAAGAAGAACCTAAAACAAGCAGTGTCAAAGAAGAAATTAAAGCCGCCGGTTCTCGAGAGGACTTGCAGACAACGGGCGCTTCTCTCGTGACCCTTAAATCCCCGAAACTCGTTGGTTCGCTCGACCGGAAAGCAAAGGAAATTCCCGGAAGGGAATCCCCGGTGGTTATCGCCAAGCCCGATACCCTCGAGAGGACCGCGCCTAAATCCAAGGATGCGTTGAACCGCGACGGAGGTGAAGAGATCACGAAAAAAGTCGCCGATGTCGCCGAACTATTCAAGTCGACCGAGGTGATCGCCAGCGAAAAGTTTTCCAACAAAATCAACCGAAATTTGTCCGAAATCAATGCGGCGGCGGTGACGGCGGCTAAATTGGAAGACAAGAAGCAGACAAGTATCGATATACCTGACGTGACGAGTGGCCATATTATCGGAAGGGCTCACCTGATAGAATCCAGGACCAGCGACGGGAAAGTGAATACAGCCGACACGGCTCAGAAGCGGCTCTCAGGCCATGTAAACTGGGATGAGGTCGCCAAGCCGAAAGAAAAGCCTTCGTCTGCCTCCGACAGCACGGAACTGGTGCGCGTGTTCGGAAAGGTCGTGAAAAAGAGACCAGAAGAAGGTTCCGATGCTGATGACGATAAGATTGCTTCTTCCGAGTCCAGGGAATCCCCGGATCGCATCAAAAAGAGCCAGTCGCTGAGCGCGGCCGGTGGGCGTAAGGATTTCACAATGGCCGCCGCCGCCGTAACGGTAGAGCAGAATAAAGCGGAAAGACCCGTGCCCGTCGTCCCGAGCAAGCCGGGCCGCTCTGGAGGTGCACCGGCCGGCAGCAACAGTTTCCCGTCGCGAGGGGCATCCGTCGTGAAAACCCACGCGAGAAATAATTCCAACGATGCGCTCAAGGCGGCGGGGATCCCTGCGAAGGAATCGGTTAGTGGCAAGGTGGCGGCAGGCGGAATTATTTTGGCGGATGCTGCTCCACCGAAGACGTCGGGATTTCCGCCATTGAAAGACCCGACGGTCATCACAAAAGTCGGAAGTAACGCGGGCGACGGGGCAAAGGTCGTGGGGGGGGCTGCCCCCAAAGAAACCGGTGGGAATTTGGTGAGGGGTTTCGGGGGGGGCGTGCGCAGTTCCGGCAGCGCCAAGGCAAATTCGGAACCCGGGGACAAGGGGAAGTCGGAAGGGGGGAATTCGGAGGCTATGCGCGCACCTTCACACGCGGTAAGGCCGACTAAGATTCAGCCGAAGAATTCGTCGGAGAAGATCGAGCCGGCGTGGGTCGTGAAGGCGCGCGAGAGAAAGTGGGAGGAGGGAGGGGGGTCTACTTCATCCCCTGTGGAGGTAGACATTTAGACTACTTTGGATTTAATTAGTTCGCGTCATGGACATCGCTTTAGTTATGCACGATATAGAGTTGTGAAACTTCGGTTAATGCATTTGTTATTGTATGGACTGGTGCTTTCTCTAAGTTTTCAAATTTAGATCATTGACACTGTAGTTGTGATCAGGGCTGAATCTGGGTCTTGAGAAAAATTCACCAAACGTTACCAAACAACTTTTTATTTCGCCAGGCCGTACTTTTATTAGGCAATTTTTGATCAATTTGGCGACTGGCAGATTTGGCTCCCTGGTTGAGGATCGCATTTAGTTGAGGATCATATTTATTTGAAGATCATATTTAGTTGAAGATCATATTTAGTTGAGGATCATATTTAGTTGAGGATCATATTTAGTTGAGGATCATATTTAGTTGAGGAGCATATTTAGTTGAGGAGCATATTTAGTTGAGGAGCATATTTAGTTGAGGAGCATATTTAGTTGAGGATCATATTTAGTTGAGGATCATATTTTGTTGAGGAGCATATTTAGTTGAGGAGCATATTTAGTTGAAGACAGGGCCTGATCTCGGTCTTGAAAAAAATTTGCCAAATATCCGCCAAATAGCTTTTAATTTCGCCAGGTCGTACTTTTTTAGCCAAATTTGTTACACACTGTCATTTGTTACTTTTGAGCGCACCTGAATATTAAAAAATTTATTGCTCTTTTCGTCACCATATTTCCAGTTACCGAGCTTCTAAGAACAAAGAATGAAAAAAACATTTGCCAAGCAAGGGCTTTCGCCAAATGAAAAAATAATCACCAACCACTCAAATAATTCATTTTTGGTGATTTTGGCAACTGGCAGATGAAGCCCAGGTTGTGATCTGTATTACTGACGTCGTTTGTATTTTATCCCCATCATATATTGCATACAGGCTGAAAAATGTTCAAATTACCTAATTTGTTACAAAAGATTTTTCAAATCACCTATTTTGTTCCAAACGATATTTGTTTGTTTTAGTTTTAAAGCGCATGTTCTTAAATGTTAAATGAACTTTTGAACAGATTGATTTTCTGCATTCAAGTCTAAATTTCTCTGAAATCCAATCATTGGTAATAATGGGAATTAATTTATTAGAATGTTGTAAAGAAGGGCTGCTTCCAGCTGCAACATTTCGCAACTTAAATTATTTACGATCTCATTTTAAATTTATCTATGAAGATGATGCTACTATTATGGTGTGAAGCTGACTATTATATGACTAGAAGATAAGCTTCTTTGCCGCATGTGTATCAGAGTCCTACGGAGGAGTCGACTTCCTTCCTACAGCGCGGCGTTGAGCCTCGAGGTTCTGTCAACGATCTCGTCAAGAAACTCAAAGCGCCGACGCTCAACCAGCCAATCGGATGAGCCTTCCAGTGCGCTTGTCAACAAACTCACAACACCGGTGTTCAAACAGCCGAGCAGATTAGTTTCTGACAATTTGACTCCATTACGTAGCGGATTTTTCGTAGCGTGTTAATGAAGTGATACTTTGATTGCCTGTTGAATCGTTCGTCGCGAATCTCGTTTACGCCTTGCTACAAGGATCGGAAATCTGCCTCCGCAGTTTTCCAGTTATTTACTGCAATGTTACCCTGTAGTTTGCTTGGTGAATATTTCTTAGCGTTTTTGGATTAGAATGACAATGTTTTGACTGGAATCATTGATGGTTGGTACTTTATCATGATTCACGAATCTCTTTTGCATCGTGCATTGATCCGAAAGCATCTAGCAGCCATGATATTTTTGTTTCTAAGTTATTACTGAGCCGTTTTATTTCGGCAAATGTTTCGCTAACACTGATGCTTTTTTCTTGTAAGTTTATAGCAAGTTTTTCTTTGGGAATTTATTCTCGCGTTCGATGTTTTCTATAGACGTCTGTTTGATAAATCTGAAGGTTATTGATTCGATGACGTATATCAGATTTTGTTGTCTTCAACAGTGTGAGGTTCCTGCATGGCATATTCCTGCATGGCATATTCCTGCATGGCATATTCCTGCATGGCATATTCCTGCATGGCATATTCCTGCATGGCATATT
>JAQIWG010003530.1:0-17681 GCA_034695025.1 Chamaedrilus cognettii | reverse complement strand
AATGGTGGTGATGGGAATGAGTAAAGAATCAAGGCAGGATTTGATAAGCTTGGTAGGTATGGCATCCAGTGGGCAGGGTGCATTTGAGGAGGAGAGAATGGCAATTCAATCGAACCTGACGACAGTTCAAGCATGATAATAAGAAATAAAGAATTAATTATTAAGTAATAGTTTAAACAAAGCGTATAGCTGCGTGATAGTAAAGGACATAATAATCGCTCTAGGGGGGGCGATCGCCCACATCGCCCCCTCCCCTCCGTGGATCCGCCAATGCAGTGCAACTGACTACCACTGCCGCGAGCCCACAAGCGTTGTGTCAGTGAATACAACCGTGATTCAGTTCGCTGTTAGTATTTTCAATTGTAAACTATATCATGGGTGCACACTCAGTACGTATCAGTATGAAGCGACTGCATCATGTGTCCAATGAGTCAATGACAATGATTGTGTGTCTATACGCACTCTCCTCCTCCACAGAATTTGTGCCCTGGGCCTTTTTTGGTGTAAATCCTGCACTGGTCTCCTCGGTAATATGTTACAGCTGCACTGACCTCCGCTGAAGCTCCTTGATCCTCACCATCATGTTGAGATGGCCCTGTGAGTACTGCTCGATGACGTCACGCACGTCGTACGGCTTGCGCGCTTGCTGCAATCATCCAACCTCAGCAGTGCACAACTTATTCAGCTATTTGGGTAAATTAATGACGACTAAGCCGTTGCTCAAAAAGATTTGCTAAACGCTTGTAAATCAGAAGAAACATCTTAAGTTTTGCATGCACGGTGAGGTTGACGAAGCATCCAGTAGTCAGTGCAGAAATAACAAAAGGGAGGGGATACATGATGACGTCACTGCATTCAGATATGCTATGCTATAATATTCCGTTAGTAGGCCCATAATTTACAAAATGAAATTATGGCTATGACTTGAACGCAAATTGTTGTTTAACGACATTTTCTATAATAAATTTAATTTATTTTCTATATATATTCTTTTTCTCGTGTTTGTCCGTATTTCGCTGTGTATTGTGCTTGCGTATGTATCTACAGTATCATTTATTTGATGAATTAAACACTTGAATAATACTTTGATACCTTGCTGTTACTACTAATATATTTCATGAAATTTCAAACAATTCTTCTGCTTAGTAAATTGCATATTTTCTCATTAAGCCATTAAGTTTGTATTAAAAATGAATAGCCTATTGCTCGACTCTTTGATTAGTATCCAACATTAAAAAGTTCAAATAAATGACAAACCTGCAGTTTTCGTTTGGCAACGAAGTATCGTATTCGTCGAATGACTCTAATCGCTCCCTTGTGTGCTTCCGTAAGGCTGTTTCAAAACAATATAGCAGATTGTCAACTAAATGTGAATGAAGTTTAAAGAAACGTTAATTCCTGGAAAATTTCCTGGCTGGTATATAGTGATGTAAAATCAGGCATTTTTATGCCAGGCATTTTCATTCCAGACATTTTCTTGCCAGGCAGACTCGCTTCAAAAAGTTATGAAAAGTAATGAATAGTAATGATTAGTAATGGTTAGTAATGAATAGTCATGCCAGGCAGACTCGCTTCGAATAGTAATAAATAGTAACAAATCGTAATGATTAGTCAAGAATAGTAATAATTAGTGATGAATAGTCATGACAAGGAAGATTCTCTTCAAATAGCAATGAATGGTAATGAATGGTAGTGAATAGTAGTGAATGGTAGTGAATAGTGACGATTAGTAATGATTTGTCATGCCAAGCACACTCGCTTCGAAAAGTATTGAATGGTAAAGAATAGTAATGATTAGTAATGATTACTAATTAATAGTCATGCCCGGCAGATTCTCTTCAAATAGCAATGAATGCAAACAATGGTCACGCCAGGCAGACCCGCTTCGAAAAGTATTGAATGGTAATCAATAGTAATGATTAGTAATCAATAGTAATTAATAGTCTCAGGCCAGGCAGATTCGCTTTGAATAATAATGCATGATAATGAGTAGTAATGAGTAGTAATGATTAGTAATGATTAGTAATGAATGGTAATCAATAGTTATGCCAGGCAGACTCACTTTGAATAGTAACGAATAGTAATGAATAGTATTGAATAGTATTGAATAATAATGACTAGCAATGATAAATAATGAATGCATGCCAGCCAGACTCGCATTGAATAATAATGAATGGTAATCAATAGTAATGATTAGTAATGATTAGCAATCAATAGTCATGCCAGGCAGATTCTCTTCAAATAGTAATGAATAGTAATGAATAGTAATGAATAATAATGAGTAGTCATGCCAGGCAGACTCTCCTCGAATAGTAATGAATGGTAATGAATAGTAATGATTAGTAATCACTAGTAATGAATAGTAATTAATAGTCATGCCAGGCAGACTCGCTTTGAATAGTAATGCATGGTAATGAATAGTAATGATTAGTAATGATTAGTAATGAATAGTAATGAATGGTTATGAATAGTTATGCCAGGCAGACTCACTTTGAATAGTAAAGAATCGTAATGAATAGTAATGACCAGTAATGATTAGTAATGAATGGTAATGTCATGCAGTCCAACATACCAAGATAATGAAACTATGCTATTATTATATTGCAATGCCCTTTATCGTTGACTGCGTTCGGCATTTCACAGTTGCTATAATTATATAATTGCTAGAAAATGTCAATTTAACAATGGTCAAATATTACTATGTTGGCTGCTTTACATTTTAATTAGGCTCATAACTAGTAGACAGATTGACCTACTCAGACACACAGCCATTCTTGTATGAAATGACAAATCAGTACCTTGAGGGGGATCGTGCATGTGAGCACTATGAGACTATGAGATGCAGGTGTGGAAGGGCTTCAAAAATGAGAAAAATCTGACTAAATTATACATCGACAGATGGCACCTCTTCTATCACAGAAATTTTGTGGAGACTCTTGACTGTGAGCGAACGAGGTGAGGACTTGGACCTCTCTTCTATCAGTTCTGAACCTTATTCAAGGAATCTTTTTACTGAACCTCAACTCTATCTGACGTACCATAAAAACTTCACGTGATATGTAGGTAGGCCAAATTTTACCCGCAAATGCCGGCAATTGTCAGTAACTGCCAGCGAAAGCTCTATCTGAGACAGATTAAAAACAGCACGCGATATGCAGTTTGAATTGTGCTGGCAAAAGTCGGAAAATGCCGGAGACTCCGGAAAATCCGGTAATTGCCAGCGTTAGTTTAGATCTGTTGTTGATTTGACTCCATTGCTATTTTACATAAAGAAATTGATTCCGTCAGACTTGTAAAGTCCTGCGATCAACGCTGCTTCCGTCGAGTCTAACTAAAAGTATACTTCTAATACAAAAAATTATTCCACACCCAATTTCCAAAATAACGATAGTTATTGGTACTACTGGACTTATTGGGCATCTCAAAAACATTATAGTTCCCGGTTTCCTGTGTCGAGGTGTCGGGATATCGGGATGTCGGAGTGTAGCCACATTGACCATTGACGTCACTGTGCATGCACGGCTTGCGCAGTGACGTGACCATGTTTTAAAAAGCGAAAGTGACACCACTTAAAGGGTAATCGAATTAGGCTGAATGCCCAATTAGGCAAAAAGTAGGCCCAATGGGCCCATGCTCTATCAACAATTAATTAAATACAATTCTGTTAATTATTAAGGCCTAACTATTGGGTATTAATTATTAGCTAAGCGCATTAGGCTACCAGAGTAATTTGGTCCAGCGCAGAGTGTTTGATACAGATTGACGTACAGTAGAGGTCTGGTGGGGGAGGTGTCGTAGTCGCCCTCCGTGTCGTTGGCTGGGTCGGACGCTGACGTCTGGTGCATGATGTTTCGCACAAACGGAAGGTTCACCTCATTTCGCGGCCCTGTCATCAATCATTTTAATTTATGGACAGGCTGTCCAAAAATAAATCCACATAACCAGTTTAGCATTGTAAGCAATGTCACTATTAAACAATTTAAAAAATTTAGAGTTCATTTTATAGTCGTTCCTTTGTTCCCGCCTTTACCTTTGGCTTAGCTAAGGAGACATTTTAACGGCAACCCTTAACTGCCATTTGAAAAACTTGCAATATGTTTATAGAAAAACAAAGCAAATTTTTTTTAATTTTAAATGACACTAATTTGAATTCAGTGTCAACAGAAAAAATTTTGCTCGAAATCTATGACGTCAAGTTAATTCAATGACAGACATTAATCTAAATGAACCAAACAAAAAGCTTCCTTGAATGGCAGTTATGGGCGGCTGTTAAATTGTCCCCTAAGCTAAGGCAAAGGTAAAGGTGGGATCAAAGGTACGTCTATAGAATTCATCCTTATTCCCATCATTGATTGTTTTAATAAATGTAGGATCTGAATTCCATCACAAAAACAGCTTCATAGGTTTCCTGAACAGCTCCACAAAACAAAAGTTTGGAGCAACATACGCGTAAAACGGCTTCAATGCTGGAGCTGGATTTCATGATCAGCTGCCCTTTCAGATACCAACCGGATAAAAAAATTATCTGCAACATGAGTAGCAGGTAGTGCCACTTGTGCGTCAAACATACTTGCTGAATGTAGCACTATGATTTCGTTGTTTCCAGAGCCAAGATTCGAACTGCGGATACAAAAATCATCTTGCTGACGCCTTAACCCCTACACCACAGCGCACCGATGTCGCGTAGTGGTTGCAAATAGTGCCCATAATTATATAAACAAAATAGAAACCAAAATTTTGCTTATTTGTATCAAAATATTTTTCAATCAAATTTAAATAATCAGCAACTCGCTACGACAACGCTCACCGAAATTCGTTTTCGATTCGGGAAAAAAGATAATCGAGTCGTCGCTCTCCTTGCGTTCCTCCTGTGTCCTGTTCCCCGCGGCGGTCACGTGATTGTCTCCCGTCGCCTGATTGGCTGCGGCGAGTGTGTGATCTACGCTGTGCTTGCAGACGCGGCGTCGTTTGACGAGACTGGCGCTGGCCCGCCGCGCCACCCTGCTGAAGGTGCTGGACAGGTTGTGGGAGTGAGACTCTTGCATGTGGATCTTCCACGTGGCGGTAAACTTAGAGCTCGACTCGGCCGCGTAGCATCGCCACAAACACTGGACGCATCATCAAAGGATCAAGGGCCTGTTTCTCAAAGCGTCTCTAACTTTAGGCATAAGTTTAAGCTTAAAGCAGTGTCTGCGAGGCATGCCAAATGATGGTGGCCATTATGGCAACGGAGGCCAGTTTATGGTTGCCATTCGTTGCAAAAATGTAGCTTACGTTTAGACTGTGTATTTAATCGAATTGTAAAGCATGTCAAAATGTAATAGGTCTGCTTGCTCATCCTATCAGCATTCAATCATTTTTCATGGTTGATAATTATGTCAATTTTGTGCTTTTAAGCCTGCTAAAATTAACACAGATGACTTTTTATAGTCCCCAATCTTAAAGCTTGATGGTTGCCGTTGCAACGCAAATTTGAAACTTTTGAAGACACTGCTGGCAACGCGGTTGCCTAACCATTGCCTGACCTGACAGAAAACCGTTGCTTAGCAAAGCGGTTCCAATTAAAGCTCCTAAGTTGAGTCATTAAGGTCAAAGTCTCCTATTTGTTGTGAAAAAACTGAGAGAGCTTGAGGAGAGGTGACATATATTTGGTTCAAGGTGTAAGTCTAAATTATTTAATTCATAGCGACTACAAGTAGCCAATTTAGAATAACAGATTGAATAACTGTTTGAAAGTTCAATTTATAAATATGAATTATTACTCTTTATTACTTTTCTACTCATCAAATATATACATGTACATGTACCTGTAATTTACATAATAAATGCATTTTCATAACAACATTATAAATAAATAAGTTACCTTATGTAAAAAATATTCAAATATTTGTATGTGGAAAATACCTGAATGAGATTGGCAGCAGCAGGTATTTGTCGATTAAAATGTTTTTGTCGTTGCTTTTGCTGCACCTTCAGTGCAAAGCCCGAACCTAGGATACCCTGTGAATATTTTAAAAGTCAGATCATTATTATCACCCAGGCTACACCAACAAAATATTTATCATTACATAGCGGGAGTGTTATGATTTTCAAAAATGTATTGATATGCAAAATTATTATGTCAGAACACTATCACAGACAGGATGACAAAAGGGAGAAAAATTTTAGTTATTTTAAACAAGTAAAAGCTCAAATTTATATTGTGTAATATGTCTTTGAAACATTTGCTTCTTTAACACATATTTTATACAGAATAAGAATATTTATTATGATTATTTACTTTAAATGTTTTTAGTACACCACAGCGAGGCACTGTGGTGTAGTAATTAAGGCGTCGGACACCGAATCCAGAGGACCAGGGTTCAAATCCACGCGCTGGCAACTATAAAATCACAGCGTTGCAGGCCCTTCAACAAGGCTGTTAAACACACAAGTGTCGCTACCCGCCAACCCCGCGCCAGATTATTATTTGTTTGAATGGCGTCAGGAAGGGCATCCGGCCATAAAAACCCAGCTTCAGCAATCCTCATCTGGCACAAACCGTCTAACCCATGTGAAAACATAAACATTAACATAATGGACGTCTAAAAAGGAGGTCAGTTAGTAAGTTTAGTTAGAAGAATAACAATTATTGCAATAATTATTATCGTTCTGTGCAAATAAAATGGAAGTAAAACGCCAAACATACAGCAGGAAGAGCGAAGAAGGATATTGCGAAGACTGAGAAGCAGGACGCGACTATCTTGCCCATCCACGTCTGAGGCACTGTGTCCCCATAGCCTATCGTAGTGACGGTAACCTTCGCAACAAACCCACTCCTCAACATTCACACAAACGTTAAGGTAAAGTTAGATTGGGTCATTAGAGAAGGGATCAGGGCGTCGACCGGTACACTTCTTCAGCGAATCCACCCTTACGACCCAATGTATCGCTTTGCGTCGTCAGCGATGATCGGTCGTCGCTGACGACACGTCATCAGGCGTTCTACCGGTAGACGCCCAGATCCCACCTCTGATGACCCAATCTAACTCTGATGACCCAATCTAACTCGAGTATAAAGCATTTAACTCACTATTTTTTCTAGAAAGTAGTCTATAACAAAGTCAGAATACCTGAAACAAATTACCTATTTATTAATTTGAAATATTCAAAGCATTTTCTAGTCAAAACGGTAAAATATAAGCCTGATGATATATATTTCAAGCGTTTGAAGGGTCTACAGAAGTCACTTATAATTCACTTTATAATTTAAATAGCCTTACAGCCAGTGCCGGATTTACATGTAAGCCAACTAAGCAACTGCTTAGGGCCTGCGGAATCTGAGGGCCTCTAAAAGTGAAGTAAAGAAAAAAAATTCAGTGGCGCCACTATAATAGCTGCCTGTGACATTGATAGTAATACTGTTTACTAGGAATTGATGCAGCTAATGCGTAAGGTCGAAAACACTTGTTCTTAGTTCTTTATTAATTCAGTTGAACTCTAGCGTCATACACTGTAAGAACCTGCGTTTCTCGATACATTGTTTATGGCAGGAAGTGAGAAAGAATAGTTTTGTGAACGTATGATCGACTATTTTTGGAATACGCGATTAATCAGTCGTTTTTTTGTGAGTTTAACGTTAATCCTTGCACGGATTCAACACTGGACATCTACATTCGTTTGCTACGTAAGTTTAGCAGTTTTTTAATAAGAATTGTCGAGCTTAATATCATAAATAATATGTTTGCACGTGTTTAGTTGAGAACAAAGGAATTTCAGATAATAGCTTTGTGAACCACGTTTTGTTAACATACTTTGCCTAAACATTTTAAACTATTTTCTTTACTATTTTGCATTTATTATTAATTCATTTATCTGCAAAATAGTAAAAAAAATTGTTTAAAATGTTTTTCCTTGTCTACCGTATACAATTTGTCAGTTTAAAAAAATACGAGTCCAATACAATTCGATGAAATTAAATCAATTAATATCAAATAAAATTATCTTTAATAATCATAAATTTATTTCATTATTTTTATCAAATAAAAGTAAAAATGAAATATAATCAAAAATTAAATAAAATCAATATTTTATTAAAATCAACATCTCTCATTTAAATTAATTTAAATTCATCATCATTCATCACTGATGCATTATGCATTATACTTAGATCTAGCAATATGCATTATGTCTGTTATTATCCTCAAGTGGGGCCTCATAATTGAAATTGCTTAGGGCCTCACTCCGTTTAAATCCGTTCCTGCTTACAGCCACCTTACCTACATTGTCGGCCTTCTGCACTTTTCGTATCGTGGCAGTCACGATAGCCTACTGCGCGACACCTTGGGATCGTTCAAATATTCTAGAAAGTTTGAGGGTGGATAGATGGGTAAGGATTTTTGTTATTATCCGTCATCTCTGAGGTCCCCGATGACGTTTTTCGACGCCGAAACGGACCATAAGTCCAACATAATAATAACTTCTTACTATCATTATTATCTAAGTGATGGGTGAGTAGGAAACAAGAAGCGTTTTATCAAATTGTTATCAAATTGTTTCATCAAAACTCAAAATTTCAAAGAGGCACAGCCTAACCGCCAAAATAACATGCACTCAAAATTTCATGTTTGTCAGTAACTGTACAAATAATGTTCCTTAGTGAACAATTTTCTGCAAAATTTAAAATATTAAACTACAGCTATGATTATGCAATTCGAGGCAGAAGTCAAGCCAGAATCTAATAAGGATACTTCTATTGTGTTGAAGGATAGTCACGACGACAAAAAGCATTTATTGTGTAGTTTTATTTATTTTATTTTATTTTTTCGCTCCTATTTCTAATCTTTTTTAAATTTCTAGCTCGGTGGTGAAAATGGTCATGGCGTAGTTTGGATTGTGAAAACGTCGTCTAAATTGTTATACAATATTTTAGGGTGGTGCAGCCCGGCGCTATAATACGTTTATGGGCGCGGTAGGTGGGATCAAAACGGTAATTTTTGATGTTATATCATTTATATAACACCCGAAAATCAACCCCTTACATCGGGGTCGACAATTGTGAAACGATGCACCTGATGCTGTCTTCTATTGAAAAAAACCATTCACTTTACAAAAAAATCCTTTTCATAAAAAAGAGGTTGAAAAGAGCCTTATTGACGTACCACTCCCCACCAGAGTGCGTCCGCGTAGCTGGTGAAGTCATTAAAGCCTCCGTCACTGTCTGCGTCCTTCTCTGCCAGATAGACGAAGTAGGAGGAGAATATGAGACCAAGGAAACCGATGTACAACGTTGTGATCAGTTCCTGAAACACACGGCATCAAAATATCGGCAGAACAAAAAGCATTCAATTAAAGCAGTGGGGTTCGTCTAAGTGCTCAAGGAGCTACTCAAATTAAATCTAATTGCTGAGTTGTCAGAGTAGCGAACCTGATCGTGTGACTGATCGAAGACTAGTATTTCATTTAAACTGCGCCAAACGAATTCTACGAAAAGCTCTTTGAAACGCTGTCGTTTAAATGAAACGCAGTGATCACAATCTCTGTAATCGCTGATAAAAGGCAATTTAACAAAAGGGCGAAGCTGAATGCATATTATCGTAGGAAAGTGTCGCTTCTCATAACAGGCTATTATTCTCTATTTTTCTCTGTATCGGGTACAATATTTCTGTGCAAATTCGATTATAAAGTAATACTTCAATTCTAATTCTATGATCATAAATACTATTTGTATTCAGCTGTGTCAAATTGCAGAAAGATTAGCTGAATGAAGTCATGCAATCGATGTACATGTGCAAGTATACCACTCTATATTCGCTGTAATCAGATGCAAAAATTGCACGGTAGGATGCAATACTTAAAGGCACATAGTGCCTTTAAAGTTACTTGGGAACTGACGACCAGGGCTTTATCTGCCAGTCACCAAAATGTAAAAAAAAAAATTTGAGCAGTTGGCGATTTTTTTGCAATTTGGCAAAAGCCCTTGCCGAATGTTTTATGCATCCCTCGTTTTTAGAAGTTCAATAACTGGAAATATTGTGATGAAAGAGCAATCAATTTAATAATATTCAAGTGCGCTCAAAGGGAACAAACGACAATGTGTAACAAAGTTGGCAAAAAAAAGAACGGCTTGCCAAAATAAAAAGTGGTTTGGTGGATGTGTGACAAATTTTTTTCGAGACCCAGATCAGGCCCTGTCCTGAAGTAAATATGGTCCTCAACTAAAGATGATCCTCAACTGGACAAGATCCTCAACTAAATGTGATCCTTAAATAAATATGATCCTAACTAAACATGATCCTCAACTAAACATTATCCTCAACTAGATATGATGCCCAACTAGACATGATCCTCAACTAGACATCATCCTCAACTAAACATGATCCTCAACTAAATATAATCCTCAACTAAACAAGATCCTCAACTAAACATGATCCTCAACTAAATATGATTCTCAACTAAACATAATCCTCAACTAAATATGATCCTCAAATAAATATGATCCTCAACTAAATATGATCCTCAACCAGGGCTTTACCTGCCAGTCGCAAAATCGGCCAAAATTTTTTCTTTCAGCAGTTTGGCAATTTTTTTCAATTTGGTGAAAGCCCTTGGCGAATGTTTTATTCATCCTTCGTTCTTAGAAGCTCAGTTACTGGAAATATGGTGAGAAAAGGAGATACAAATTTAATATATTCAAGTGCACTTAAAGGGAACAAATGACAATGTGTAACAAATTTGGCCAAAAAAGTACGGCCTAGAGAATTAAAAAGCCATTTTTGGCGAATGTTTGGCTAATTTTCTTTAAGACCCATATCAGGCCTTGCTGACGACTGATGTGAATTTACATGAACACATATATCGGTTAATAAAATTGAACATACAGTACTGTATAGGTCTAAAAAAAAGCGAAACACGCACACGAATGCATCGTTTGGAAAAGTTCAGACTTTATCCAAAAACAGGCGCCGTCCTTGTAAATTTTTTCGATTTAAACTTGATAGGAAATGACCAGAAACCTACATTTGCGAACATGGGTGAATCTGGTTTGCCTGTATCAAACTATCGGTGTCGTTTGTCCAAATCGATATTGTTCTAAGGATTCGCACCTGACGATGCACGTAGACTACGGAGCCCAATAGGCGCCACGTTCCGCCTTGCCGGTCAACGTGTAACATGCGCAGAATCTGAAGAAAGCGAACTCCGCTGAAATTGGCCAAATTTGAGCTCAAATGAGAGTACACCGTGTCCCGCAATTGACCGCAAAAAATGATTTATTTAATAACTATTGCACACAATAAGCGTTGTCGATCAATTTTTTACCGTATAGATTACAAGTGCCTACTTAGCCTACTTCCACAAGTTTGTGCTAGATTACCTCAAACGGCAAAAAAAAGATTAGTCAACGTTGGTCTACAACAAACACGTCCACGAAGCTGAGAAACTAATTGAGGGGGCACGGCCTCGCAAAATACGAAAATTGATACGAAAAATGAATAAGCAATGTTACAAATGACCCCCGCTCCCCTCCCAAACTTTCGGGGCCCGGGAACCGCCATACATTGCAGTCAAAATCTCGGTCGTGGTTCTGAAATGAAACGGCTTGCTAACAAGTCTGCAGAAAGAACGTTCATCTATTATTATTACCCTTATTACCTTTACCTCTATTGGGCTAATCAAGCGCATTCATTTCGAGACTACAAGTAGGCCTACTCACGGACAACTAACAAGCGAATTTCTCCCGATTTACACCGTGTCTCGAAATTTAACGATCCATCTTATTTCTAGATACAGGCTACATATTTACGACCGAACACAACGAGCGTTATCGATTATATTTTAACCGCATTAAGTTGAACTATTACTTTATGCATCAACTTTTTTTTACATTTCGTTCTGCGGTAAAAATAGTAGTCAAAGAGTAGTCATTTGACCTATTCGAAAACGCATCAACCAAGCTGGAAAGCTGCTTAATTGCTGTTTACACCATTTCATGCAAGCCAATAAATGTCTACGCAGCTGCCGTATCCTTGTGATAACTGTAGAATGTCAAAATTGAAAAAACTTTTCGGTTATTCCATGCTTCATACGTTTGACGTAGTATTTGCTGACGCTTTTTGGTAGCAATATTTATTAATTTATTTCAACAACTTTATTTTTGCAAATTTAGTCACTTACTTTATACTTTCAACAACTTATTTTGCCGCCGACAACTTATTTTATGTTGCCCACAACTTATTTGATGTTACTGACAAATTTATTTTATGCTGTCGACAACTTATTTTAAGCTCCTGACATCAGGTTCTTGCTGCCGACAACTTGCTCTATGCCATCAAAAACTTATTTTATGATGCCGACAACTTGTTCTTTCTGCCGACAACATATTTTATGCCGCCGACAACTATTTTATGCTGCCGTGACAACTTATTTTATGCTGACGACCACAAAATTTTATGCCGCCGACAACGTAGGCCAATTTCATGCAGCCTACCACTAATGTAATACTGTAGACAACTAATTTTATGCTTCCGACAACTTATTTTATGCTGCCGACAACTTATTTTATGCTGCCGACAACTTATTTTATGCTTCCGACAAAAACTTATTTTACGCCGCTGACAATTTATTTTAAGACCACATAGACGCCCTCTCCCACCCTGCGAGTAAAACTAAATAAAAATAGTCTATCCCGTGGGCCCATTTTAAGAAAATACCGCTCAAAATAAGTTTCGGCGTAACGGTAGTAGTGACAGTTTTGATTCAATTTACTTGCCCACATATCAGTATATTACAGTGCAAAAATAGTTTAATACAAAAGGGCTACTAGCCTATACAAATTTCTGTTTGGGCCATAGATCGAAATGATATATATGTATATTAATGCAAAACAAGAATAGAAATAAAATCAGTAGGTCTAAACGTAAAGCTAAATTCTTCATTTGTTTATTTATGTCATTAGTGAGCTATACTAGACAGATTGACAATCGTCACATGTGTAGTTGCGTTCTAACAACATGACTACTACACAACTAACTTATTTGGCTTGACGTATACTCACTTTTTAAATACAATTTTTTGCTTTAATTGACATGTATACCATTTCGATCCATTGCCTAAACCAACTTTTTATAGGCCATTAGCCTTTGCATTAATAATATAATTACGTTCGGCTATATTAAATGCATGTACTATGTAAATTCACAAGTACAGAAAAACCTCCAATCGAAGCACTTCACATAGAGTCATAGACTAATTTCAGTATAGCCTAAACAGGATCTAGTCAATATGCTGCATCCGGAGGGCAGGTAAAATAACGGGGATAGAAAATACTGCGTGTTGGCAGCATTTCGATGGACAAGTGAATGATTGGAGCGCAATTTAGTTTCTTCTCGGAGACACATTGACAGCGCCATGCTGTAAGGCGCAAGGAAGGCAGTGCAGCGATGGTCTTATTTATTCATTCACGGAGGTTGGGCAGCGCAATACATACAATTCGCAATCATCGTTCAGTAAAGTCTAAAGCAGTTTTTGTCCTCGCAATCCTCGTTATTAACAAAATATCGCGGCATCACCCAACCGAAACTGGGCGAGACATTCTTGACTCCTTAAATATTACAGACTCAATCTAGGCTGACGCGAGGATGTACACAGGGCTGAATTTAGTCATGGTCGTGGTATGCCACTACACAGGGGCCTCCGCCAACTAAAGGGCCTCCACCACAAGCCGAAGAAAAATCAAACAATAATAACACTGTTAAGAATGCCGTCGCCAAGTTTAGTCAACATACTATTTATATCTTTTGAAAATAATTGTCAGCTTGCTTAATTATCAGCCTGCAAATTAGTAAGTTTAATATTGTGCGTCCTCAAAGAAATGTGTTAGATTAATTTTTAGGGAATTACGGCGGTAGTTTGCGAGCTTCATAAATTAGTCATTATATGCAAATCGTACTGAAGAATAGGCTAAGCGTCTCAATTTTTTTTATATATCAGACATCACATAATTAGGCAATAAACATATCATACCATATCATTCCATCACATAGGGCGTGGGGCCTGAGCCGGCCACTTGAGCTTTTAACAAGAGAATTGGACCCCCACCGCAAAACGCCTGTCACTTTATAGCAAAATGCATATCTGGATCTCCAAAGAGGATACAGGCCCTCTGGTGCTCCACCAAAAATATACTAGGGCCCTCCTAAAGTTTAAAAGGGATTTACGTGTACGCCAGCGATAATGGATGCTTGAATAAGAAGGAAATTTCAAAGGTCAATTCAGTCTTCGCAGTTAGCACACTGATGAGCTCTACGGTGACAAGCCGTTACTTATTAGTGTAGCTAAAACGAGAACCTCGTAATCTGAACTCAAACTATAATGAGGCTCAAACGCGTCACCGTTCAGAAAATCATCACTCAAATCCTAGTTATACTATTATGCCAGTTACAAACTGTTTGTCGACTTTCTTGAGCATCCATGGTCGTGGCTTGAGGGGCGACAGGGGAGGAGCATTGCTGCAGCCTCTGCCCCTCCTACTGCCTGGAAATGTAACACTCGCCGCCCCCCCTCTCCCTGAACCCGTGGGGCGGCTCAACATTTGAGAAGACAGGGGATGGACCCCCTCCCCACCAACATGCAAAGTCAAGTGTTTTGGCTAAGCCAAGTAGTTTTAAATATGAAAAAGCCTCTATCAGCACCCCCGCCCTCTTCCCGGTCGCGAGATGTGCAGGAAAAGCAAAAATTTAAGTCTCCATCAGCACCCTCCCCCCGGTCGTGAGTTCTGCACGGGAGGCCAAAATATCTGCCCCTCTTGCAAAAGTAATTGCACCCGGGTTGAGATATGTCATGTTAACGTACTGGGCTGTGAGCATCTATGCTATGATGTCAATTAAATAAAAATATTCTGGTACAAAAGTTCAAAAATAAAATTTTAATAACATTTATTCGTCACTTGAGGTGTTCATTTATTGTAGAAGTAACGATTTTAAGAGCCTAGGAATCCAAACTTAATCAAAAGAGATTGAAAGACGCTATGTCTCTTCAATCTCTTTTGATTAAGTTTGGATTTCTTTGACAACATTACACGCTTTTCCAGCTGATCCGTGCAGATTCTATAGAAGCAAAAGCACATTTGATCAATGCTTCAAACTAGCAAGCTCGTTGCGCACGACACAATTTGACTTATATTTTGATACCTAGTATAGACCACCTAACAAAGCGATGAAATGATTAATGGTGCAGTGAATCAATAGCCTATGACATTTAAATAAAGGATCAATGAAGTATTTGAAATCGAGTAATTTTTATACATAGAAAATCATTGAATCGTAACATGTATAGTCTTCAATCTGTGTCGTGTGTTCTCAATGTGTGCTTGTAAACAGGGGCGCCGGCACCATTTGACTGTTGGGGGAGTAAACCATCATTTTTCCACTTAAAATTTGAGCCTTCATTTCCTTGGGGGGTGAGGATATGAAGGTACATCACAAGTTCAATCAAAAGAGCTAAATTTGTTGTGAAGGCTTTGATCGCCACATAAATTCTCTTTATAGTCATTAAGGACAAGAAGCACACAATGTAATTATTTTCTTGGGGGGGGGGGGGCATTGCACACCATAATTTTTTCTTGCGGGGGCATTTGCCCCACCCCCTGCCCCCTCACCCCCCCCCGTCCCGCAGCCCCTGCGTGTTGAGTCTGGTTAATAAATTATTCCATTTGACGATTGAGTTAAAAGAAGTCCTCTAATCAATAGTCATGCATTGTACATGTAGTGTCTCTGTCAAGGCGTGAGGACAGAGTAATGCCAATTGTAAATTCTATTGAATCCGGTTGGTGCTAGATAGGCTTTGATGGTATCTTTTCGAGAACATGAAATCTATGCAGTGAGTAATTGTCAATGGAGCTCCATATCATATGGCCTATAGCCTACATCAAAGTGACCTAAAAAAATAGAGGTGGGCCTATCAATGATGCAAAAAACTAGGACTACTATAAGTTTATAGCACTCAAAAAAAGTGTTGACATGATTATCTGTCTATTAAGAAATTTTTGACAAACAATATAATGTCTATTAAAATTCAATTAACTATAAAAGTAAAGATCAGTCCGGATTAAATGACTTAATAAATGAAATAGGAGCAAATCTTAATGGTTTTGATTAATGGTCGGGAAATAATGGCAAAAGATATTTAAAACGTATTTTTTAAAAGACACTCATTTAATATATATAATTCATTTTTGATATATATGTAATTTAAATGAAATTCTATTAGATAAATTACCGAATAGCAGATGTTGCGAATACTTGACCATTTGATCCAATTACCAGAACTACAATCGAGGCAATCACAACTGCCAAATCTGAAAAACATAATGTCACGTCTGGGTACGTCCATGGTAAGTTAATACATTAGCCTACATGTATTTCAAACACAGTTCAACATCTAATTTTCTACATGTAGAAAAGCAAGCAGATTTATTCTGTTTTCTCATACAAAAGTTACGAGAAAACTTAATTAGAGAAATAAAAAATATTTACCTTTGTTATGAGCATACAAGAAGTTGATTTAAAATTATCGCAACTTGAACATGCTATTTAAGTGTTATTTAAAGCATATCTATGTGTTATTTTAATTCAAATGTTGTTTTTTCATATTCACATGTTGATGACATTCAACAACAATATGAATCAGGGCGAGGAAGGCTGGGTATCCGCATGCCGATATATTAAGGTGGAAGGAATCGTTGGAAGAGGGAGGGGGAAGAAAAGATGGAAGGAAGCGGTAGAGAGCGATATGAAGGAGCGAGGCATGAATAGAGAGATGGCAGAGAATTGAGAGTTGTGTCTCATCGTGGGAAACGTCCAACCTGTGTTGACACGGAGAAGTGGACCTAAAACGTAAATGATGATGATGATGCGAGAAGTTGGCATAGAATAAACAGTTTATACAGGCTTGGTACAGTAACTGGCTAAAGTAATTTATCCTCATTTGGCAAAAAAATTACTTATGGTTGACAAACTTATCAATAGCCTGTACGAAATATTGCTAAACAATTAATACTGACGACTATTCCAGCAATTTGAAGGATGAGTTTGCGCAAATGCATAAGAGGTTGATTGATATTTACCAATAACAGAAATTGGCTTTCGTGCAAACTTGAGTCGACCATAGAAGGCCATGTATTTACTTCGACAACCGGCAGACCAGAGGCGAATGATATATTCAGTACCAAAGAACACTACTAACACAATTTCCTGAAGAAGATATACAATCAAATGGCATATCAATTATTATGTAACTAACCTCATTTTTATCGCTTAATCTGTTAATGTCCATGTTTTCACACAGGTTTACACGCTTCGCCGGCCCTGATCAGGGCTGCTGGAGCTGGGTTTTTACAGCCAGATGCCGTTCCTGACGCCAACCAAATAAATAATTGTCTGGAACGGGGTTATCAGCTAGCGACACTTGTGTGTGTAACAGCCCTGCTGAAGGCCCTGTTGGTTTCACAGTTGCCGGCGTCGGGACTCGAACCCTGGTCCTCTAGACTCGAAGTCCGACGCCTTAACCACTACACCACAGCTTCTCGCTTGTTACGTTATGTAACGTTAACAATAATTATTCTACAGCAACAGGGCCGCAACAACGTTTCAGAAGTTGGGGGGGACCAATGGCTGGGTAATATTTATGTTCCAAAAGTTGGGGGG
>JAQIWG010003529.1:0-17690 GCA_034695025.1 Chamaedrilus cognettii | reverse complement strand
GTCTCGGGGGGCGAAGACACCAGGGAGCTGGGCCTACGGACCCCCAATCTGAACCAAGGGGGGGGGGGCGTCTTTAGGGCGGAGAGAAGAGTTTGGGGGCCAGAGCGCCGTCGGACCGCCTTCACCAGGGCCTAGCTATCCGAGACCTGGAAGATCGGAGGTGAAAGAGCGACCCAGCTATGATGCTTGGTTGGCCGAGAGAGAGCTCGAATGAATACGGCGTGAAGGCGGCCGAGTGGAATGTGAAGGACAGGACGAGCTCGCTGGCGGCGGCCAAAACGCTAGTTATTTCCTTGCCTTTCATTCCGATAAGAATGACCGCTGGGATGCTGAGGACTCATCTTATCACGGCGAACTCCGGGACCCCGAGAGTCGGCCGAACATGTCCGGCCAACAGCAACGCCCCGCACAGGGGCGGGTCAAGCATTTTCGCTACACTCATACTCACTGCATAGAACTAGGAAGTCCAAAATGTCAAACTTACATGTACATGCACATGTACATGAAATGTAAACATTATGCAACTATACTTAAATTTTCGATCTTAAACAAATCAATTTCAATAACTTACTACCACTGTATGGGGAAACGCATAAGTGTCAGACAACTTCTAAATTGATTAGGCTTAACTACAATATAAAAGAACATAAAAAGTTTCAACTTTTGCCCAAATAAGTTGCTGATTTTCGCTCTCAAATAAACTCCACTTCCGTTACTATCAAAACAAAAGAACCTTGTAGTTTGAAATAATACTGATTAATTGATAACAGGAATATTTTTTAAAATAGGCCTAATACTTTACTTGTATGTATGTATATTGCACTTTTAACGCATCAAGAATATGTCATGCAAACGGAGATGGAAAAATATCATTTGCTTGAATCGTAGGTGCGGGAAACTTACACGTCTTGGCAGAATATTTGAATACCATGTATATAAAGTTTAAGCAATGTACTGAAATGTGACATTTTTATACTCATTTGTACCATGACTAATTCATGAATATTATGCTTTTAGGCGTACTCGTATAACGTGTCGTCACTGAAATGTGCCTATTTATCGTAACTCTGATTCTATTTGATGATGGCTCAATTTGAGACAAACTGTCTTGTTATACTTCCAGCCCTATCACTCACCTAATGTTTTATTGCACGGTCAAATATCGATGTTTTTAGTGACCATAATACTAAATTCATTAATGGGATTGGCAATGGCTTAAAGTTAATAATTAAAATAAATAATTTATGTTAATCATAACCTACACACTTTCATGTATTCATCCGCGTGCACCTGCCCTAGAAATTAATAATAATAATATTATAGTTCACTTATACCGCGCCCCTTTATGCCAAAGCCACAGAGGCGCCAAAACAGCCAGCCATACGCGCGAGCGAACAGTTTTCAGGAAGGATTTGAAACGGTCCAGTGAGAGACCAGGGTCGCGCAGGGCAGCTGGAAGACTGTTCCAAACGTTCGTAGCACAAACCACAAACGGGCGAGAGCCTAGTCTGAGTTAGTGTGCGGCACAAGTAAACGCTGTTCGGATGCAGAACGCAAGCTCCGCCTACCAGGCACAGTCGTCGTCGCGATGCAGAGCTCTGATAAGTAGGACGGGGCTGACCCTCGCAGAGACTTATAGGCAAAGCACGCTATTTTGTGCTGCAGTCGCGCGTGTATTGGAAGCCAGCGTAGCTCGCGAAGAACTGGCGTGATGTGGTCGCGCCTACAGCTGCCGGAGATCAGCCGCAGCGTTTTGCACGAGTTGTAGTGTGTTCAGCACCCCCTCGTTAATACCAAATAACAGTCTGTTGTAGTCGAGTCTGCTGCTCACGAAAGAGTGTATCAGAGTCTGCTGAGTCCATGTCGATCGCGCGCCTGACGGCTCTGATATGGCGCAGCTGGAAGAAGCAGGTGCGAACGATCGACGAGACGTGCGCAGACATGGACAGAATTCAACAGCCAAATTCTGGGAATGCTTTTGCAATCTTTTAATTGCAAGCGTTGCAAAGTGTAAAAAGTGTAAAGCGTAATAAAGTGTTGAATTCCAACAAATGTTTGCCTATTCCCTGTACAAAGATTATTGTTAATGACAATTTTAGTATAAAACCCGTTGTCGATCATTGTGGTTTATAATTTATTTATATGAATATAATATGTAGGGACTATATTCTTGACAGCTGCTGCAGCAGCTGCTCAGTCAATGCAGCTGCTGAATCCTTGGGCAGCTGCAAATTTTCTGGCGGTAAATAGGCTAGTTGGCTGCCACAGTGATGGATTTTCACGTCCGAAGGCTAACTTGGATATTGCATGATGAGCTATTAGATCTAGTCAAATATCCATAAGGGACTAGGCTAGATCTTGATGACCCGTTATCAATTATTATGGAATAGCCTAATATACATATAGAACACATAATACATGCCGTCTAGACCTATGTTATTTCGCACTCAAACTGCTCAATGAAAGATGTTGCAGTGCGGTGCTTTGGGCTATTAGACCTTCTTGTTACCCTAATATTTATTTTTATAATATTTGGAATAGGTAGCCTAACTGACAATGCAATAAATATCTCGCGCAAGATTTGATACAGATTAACAATAGTGTTTAAGTGATGGTGATCGGCGCATTAGGAGAAATAAGCAGACCTATGCATACAATAAATCGGCAAATAACGAAGATAAGTAGACCTTTGTCATACATCAGATAGGGATCAAGAATTTCTTCTCATAGTCTTACCATTCGACGTGCGGATAAAATTGTAGCCGGCCATACGAATAGAGCCATGCCATGAATGAAAGATTGTGGTATGCGGACGCAAGTCATTCGACTGAGGAGTTTTGAGCGAGGAAATCTTAACTACCGTAATCCATTCGCAGACTTGTCTGAAGTCATGGCAGCTCATCATTTATTTAGGCCTACCTGCAACATAAAGGCACGTACAACATGAAGGCGTTTATTAAAGTGCCAGGCTGTCAGCAGAACGCCGCAGTTCTACTCAAAGTCTCCCTAGGACTAGAGGCGTGGTCCGAGCATCATGAACGAAACCTAGATCAAACGTAGATAAACAGATCAACCTTTCGGCAACGTCAGAATCAAATCGCGGCCATGTCGTGGAACGATTCCGACATGGATTTCTATGACGCGGGCATTTCAACAGACGTCGGAGAAGTTGTTCCGGTGGAGCCGAGTTCCTCCTCGGTGGTGTTGAGTGTCGGAGTGGTGTCCGCCACTCCAGCAACTGTAGCAGCAGCAGCAGCATCACACGCAGCACAACGCAACACGCAGACGGCGTTCTGTGGAGTCTACTACAACTCCACGCGTATCGACAAGGTAGTATGGACATAGACAACGTAGTGTGCACATGGACAAGGTAGTATGCACAATAGACATTAGACAAGATACGTCGATGCATGCTACGTATCGTAGCATGCATCAACCTGGTAATCTTCTACATGGACTCTTCGATTGTTACACAGGCCCCGATTGAAGCATCGTCTTGAGCATCAACGACACAATCCCTGCAAGCTGGGGAATAGAGAATTAGCTTGCAGACAAGAGCTTGCCGGGTGAAACGTAAAAGGCGACTAAAGAGACAGGAGTGGTCTGAGCTTGGCCCTGCGATTGTATTCATATTCCGTTACACATATAATTGTTATCTGCTTATGATTACGTTATAATGTAGTAATGTTATTATTTTATTTTGCTTTACCCACAGTTTTAAACTCTTTTCCTCTCCGACTCCAAACCTCTCCCTCTCTGCCACTGTTCCGCCTCAATTTGAAGTCACATCTTTTCCGATCATTGATCATTTAATTCTCCTGATTGAGACAGGGAAGAACTGATGCGGTTTTTTGACACTCTTTCTCCTACACTTTCGTCTTGAGTTTTCACAAATTAAAAAGTAATGCTTGCCCACGACGAAGGGCGGTCCCTGATGACGTCCCTGGACGTCGGACGGACTGTAAACTCATTATTATTATATATTTAGATTGTTATTAATTATTAGTCGTTTTTTGATAGGACCACGGAGTCCTCGGCAACGAGTGTTTTCTCAACGGACTCAGCTTCGTGCCGAACGTCGTCTTTGTTCTCGTCGCGGTTCCCGTCCTCATCTCATGGAACAAGTCGATGTTTGCGAGCATGCACGCGCGCAGCTGGGTTCGGTTCCCGCATCACACTTTCCGCTGGATTGTCTACTTTGCGATCGTGCTCATCAACATACTGGAAGTGGTCGCGGGATTCCTGTCTGACGAGCTGCTCAATGGCGTCCACCTCCACCTGTACATTCCTCACATCGTCAGCGCGGCAGGGACCATCGCTTCCATTGTCTTCTATCACAGGTCAATTTACCTGCTTTCTTGCATGGGCCAAAATATATACTGAAGATACGTGAATGTTTTTGAGGATTAGCTTTGGTGAATATTTCGTCTGACGTAATTTGTTACAAATTTTTGGACTAATTTCAGAAAATATTCTTCTGGTCTATAGTTCTATTTGAATCAACGATCGTTCTTGCGATCAAACATTAGGCTTCTTGGCAATGTTCCCTCTAAGCTGCATGCGTGCGCTACTGCGCACAGGTCTCAGAGACGCCACGCACAAGAATTTGAATGCCACGCATTAAAATTTTAGCCAAAATTTTAGGACTAATAAATTGTGGCATAAAACTCTCCCATTCTCTTCATGTTCCTAAACGATTGTCTTTTGAGTAATTAATCTACCACTCATATTCTTTTCCTACTCGTTTTCTTGCCCTCCATTCTTCCCTCTAGTATTTCTCTGATCAATCCCTCTCCTCTCACTACATGCCCAATCCGGTTCTTCATTCCTTGCATAATCATATTCTTAAGCTTTCTTTTTTCCCAACTCTTGCTTCATCGTTTGATTTTTTTCTCTTGTTCTGTGCAAATGAATAACATTTTAAAGAGTTTTCTAGTAATGTGCACATATCTTATGTATTTTTTTTTACTATGCTGTGCAGGGATTATTTTAAAGAATTTCATTGTCTCCTGATCATTTCCAATAGACTCCACATTTTTCTTTGCAAAACACTATTTTCAGGATTATTGACTCCACATTCCTATACCCCCGCAGTGTTAGTTTGGAGATTATGAACTACGCATTTTGTTTTATGATCGCCACAAAATGATTGGTGTCGACACTTGGGCCTTGGTACTTGGTTTTAAATTTTTGCAGAACAAAAATAACGTCATGACCCAATTAGATCACGCAAATTACGTTGCAGATATTGCAATAACCCGCTATTATTGGTGTGTTATTTGAATGATTTAGATAACTCAAATAACTCTCGATTGAACAACTGGATCTTAAAATATTCCCTTTGCCTTTAGTGTATTCAATAACTTTTTCCAGTGTGGAGATGTGGAACTCTCCGCGCTTCCTGCTCATGCTCATTCCCTACTGGCTCTTCTCCATGCTCATGGAGATCCTCAAGACAATGAACCTTGACCTCAACGAAGTCACGCTCCAGTACATGCGACCTTACTTCACACGCGCGAGCATCGTGCTCTACCTCATACTCCTTCTTATCGAACTGGACGTGCTGCGGCAACTGGTACTACTTTTGTGCGTTTTTGGGCGGCATTCGGGGACTTGTTGTGACGCTTGTGGGCGGTCTCGGATGAGATTAATTTGCAAGCCTTTCTGGTGTTTTTCTAACTCAAGACTTGATGTGACAGTATGGTGCATAGGGTATGGTTGGGTTGAGAAGTTCTTGATCATAGATTATTAGTTGCTGATTAAATTTACTGTGCCAGTAAAATATAATTATGATTTATAACAACCCTAACCATGATTTTGAATCATAACAACCAACACAACACACAAAGATCATATTGATCAAAGCATGTTAGTTCTAATATCAAGAGCCTAACTATTTGAAGGGTCCGGCTTAAAGCCTATAACAGCCGGTTGATTTTTTGCTTTATGATTTCAAGGAGTTATTTTTAATTGTTTGCTCATTGGTAGTTATATTTTGTGCTTTGACTCATTTGATCGAACTGATCAAGCTTTTTGTCAAACCTTTTTACCTGACCGCGTTTGGTGGCCGCATTTGGCGGCCCGTTCAATCGTGGCAATCGTCGCATTTTCCCTTCCAGTCCAACCTTGCGGGGGCTGACAGAAATTTTCAGGATCACGCGCCACATGAAGCCTCGAACGGACCGCACTTTGCGGCGTCGCAGGCCCCATGCAATACAAAAGTTTTCACCCACGGGCGGGCCATACTTTGAGCGGTCGTGGGCCGCATTTGGCCCATGGGCCGCCACTTTGACACCGCTGCTTTAATCCGTTCTTGCTCCGTATCTCAAAAGCCTGAGGGGGCAAATACCAATACTATTGTTTTCCTCGTCCCCCCAACATTGCAGAATTGGGGGGGTATTGCCCCCCCTGGCCCCCGTTCCGGCGCCACTGCGCTCATCTATAACATACAACCGCCCCTGTAACTCAGTACGCGTTGATGCAATCCGACACAAGTGTTGTGGTGGCGCAGCGCTACACTTTCTTCAAGAAGCGTCGCGTGCTCAAGCCGCCCGAGTCCCTCGCGCAGACCAACTACGTGCAGAGTTCCGTCAGCCTGCCCTCGAAGGCAACCTTCTTCTGGATGCGCAGCATTGTCATGCAGGCGTACAGCGGGCCCCTCGAACTCAGTGACCTCGGGCAACTGCCACAGGTTTGGGATCATGATGATAATTAATACTAATAATAGTTCATCAATCATAATAGTAATGATCACTTAAACACTAAATAATGTCATTGCTTTCCTTATATTATAGTAATAGTGGATTTCGACGTCTAATGACATCATCAGGACCTCCCTTCTTAGTGGGTAGCCATTAATTTTATGGACGGAAACCCAAGACTAAGGGGTTGGAGAAAGGCGTTTTTTTCGCGCAGTTATTATTCCTTTTAAAATGTAATTACAGGAGTAAATTACACAAAGCGATATAACTAGGTCAAGCTAAAGTACAGAAATCTCTGAAATGGCGTGCCTAACCCTAACACAATAGTAATTGAAGCTGAATAAATTTCATAGTGAAATTTTAACACTTAGGAAGTGTTTAAATTTTACAACTCAAACCTCATTTTTATGAGATCACACATGTGATCTAGTGAAAGAGTTTCAGCCATAACGATAATTATTCAAGATATTTAAGATTGTATTGGAGTTATCGTGCTGGACAGATTGAGATGTCCGGAAGCAACTACGCGCGACTCATCGCTGCTATCGAAGAAGAACGGGTTTGTCTCTAGCCTATTTACCTCTTACATGGACAATTGAAGTCTTTTGTTTGAATCATTGATGATCACTCTTTCTTTTTTCTTTTAGTTTCACTCTTCAAATTATAGGCTAATTTATTAGGTTTTAACCTGAGCAATGTGTTGGACTCTGCTATTGGATAGTCGATGCGTTTGAAATAGATTCTGTAATTTGATAGTTTATTAGGTTTAGGCCTACTTGTGCGATGTATCGAGCTCTTCAATTTGCAAGACCATTAACTTGTGCAATAAGCTTATATCATAGCCTACTCTGCAATTGGATGCAGCTCTTTGCCTGCCATGCCTTTACAGTGTAGTCTATCCTACGCTGCAATTTTGTAGTGTTGTTGTAGTTCAATTTTGTTGTAGTTCAATGCCAGTATGAAGTCAGAAACACAAAATAATTATAGATAGTTATCGTGCCGCAATAGGCCCACATGAAACGAATCCAGGCTTTGTTTCATGTGGCCCTATTAGACACTAATTTCCAACTCTGCATCCTTCTTGAACCGCATTCCGGACGCCAAACCACCTACCCGCAACAAGTTACAATCTGCGGCTATTTTTAGCATTTTTTATTTAGTAGCAAAAAGGTTACGTCAGGGTTTGATTGAGATTAGTTTCGGAACATATTTAATCAACTGTTTTTATGTTTTGGTTAAGTTTATGTTCGTGTTAGGTTTAGGTCAGATTTAGGATAAAGTTGGCAAAACGTCTAAAAATAGTGCCAGCGCTACTTCTGGCATGCTGCTGCGCTTGCTGTCCCGACATACATGTTCATCTTCATTGATTTATGAGGTTAGCATCCTGGCTTGTTGAAATAATTGCATTGCTCCAGCGATCTGAAGATTGCTGCCATATGCTCATAATAATTCAGGCACTAATCTCAGACATTGATTGACTTGTTCCGGAGAAAGCTGGAAGGAATCCGTTTTATATCTGTCCTATATCAGTTTTATTGTGTGAGCATAATGTTTCACGGAATATTTGTAGAGATTAAGTGAAATATTACTACTTGATGAAATTTTTGAAGGAATATATACTACAAATTTACTCTAGATATCGGAGCCATCGTTGTATAAATTTCACAGGTCATGAAATTACGTTTAGCTATCTGATAGCCAACTAGAGTTTTTGTTTTCAGTTTAAAGTTTTATGGATGACATCATAAGAATAAATTTTCATATTTTGTAACAAAAATAAGAATGTTATAGACTCAGTATTGTTATCTGATGTCTAGACACTGGCAGACCTTGACCGATAGCCGCTATTTAGAGTAGTGTATTGATTTCTAATAATGAGCTTTTAACCGCTTTTTTTCTGGTTTCCATTCTATTGATCAGTGATGGAGATGACTATCATGGCCTGCCTCTGTTTCTTTACCAATTCTCAGATAGTCGCATTCTTATATTTACTGGGCGCGTCTTGTTACAGGCCTATCATTGAATTTCACAGAAATATACAAATAGGCTGGAGCTAGTTACAGTTAGAAGATATAATCCCTGAATCAATTCATGCAACTGCCACAGCAGCCTAGTCTAGCTAGTAGCTAGGCACATCCATTTAAAATTTAAGTTGTATATTATTATTGTAGAATTCTATCAAGTCTTGATGTTTGTAATAAAGTTGCTTATTACGTAATGTGCATTGATTAATATAGATTTATGTTTATAAGCAAACTGATTTGATTTAGTGACGTTTTTATAAAATTTCCTTTGACTAAGCCATGCGTTACTTTGTCACACGATATATTGAGTTACTAGTAATGTAATGAAGTAATTGATGGATGAAGCAATTACTGCATTATAGTGAAGAAAAATGATGAAAAAGGCTTAAAGTAGCGCCATGCCAGACAGACTCGTCGAGGCTCGCTGCGTGTCGAGGACGAGGCTGGAGTGGATGCTTTGCTAAGCAAAGTCGCAGTCGCAAAGTCTCTGTCGTAAAATTGCAAAGTTGCAAAGTCGCAAAGTGCATTTTAACTAAAATATTCGACTAGGGGTTAAGCCGTAATGTTGTTCATTAGCAAGCGAATGCGTCCTTCAATGGAATCACTGTGGAGTCGTGCAGCATGATAACCAAACTAAAAGCGAATCATTGCGATGGAAATTTTAATTATGTAATTAATAACAAATCCGTTTCAACGTTTCTTGGCTTGCCGCCCTGTCAGAAAATTCACCTGTCCTAGTCTAGACTCTAGACAGCCGAGATAATGAGCACTACTTGGGAAAAGGAAGCGTCGTTAGTTTGTCTAATAGCTGCAGATGCATGGATAATGCAGTGCGCCTCTAGCCTGTGGCCGCAGTGATGAGGATAGGGCGAAGATTCTCCAATGACCTAATTGTCCTCCATGTTTCTATCATATATGGGATAATATGCCATATCTGTCATGTTTCTGTTGTAAGGTACACTACATGTATATGTTGTAAGGTACCGTACTTGCAGCGTATTGCAGGGTGTTTCTTGATCACAATCTTAATGAGCAAATGGCCGCTCTCTCCCTTGCCGCTGTATATTTGTCTCATTGATGAATCCAATCTGTATAAGCGAGGATTTCCGTGTGTCCTTGTGTGTGTGTATTTCTGTCTCGATGCATACACACGTTTTAAAGATATCAGCACAAAATTTCAGCATGTTGGTCACAAATTTTCTAGTTCAGGTCATAGGGAGATTCACGCCCCCGCCACGGGTGTCTAAGGCCCCGGCTACATATAAAATTGACAACAATCGAACCAGATGCTCTCGACGATGCTGATGAGTGCTCAAAAGAGGCTTCAAGGGGCCCCTTGGGGCCATGGGCCCCAAGGAGGCCCTGTGCCACGCAAGAGTACCAGGGCGCCCCTAAAAGAGTCCCTGGATGAGAAAGGGGCTCTCCACAAATAACGAGACCCCCTGGTATGAGAACGTGAGAATACCTGTTATGAGAACTTGATCTTTTTTTTGTTCGTTTGTAGTTTAGGGACCGTGTGTAGCACAAAGACTATATGCAGTCTGTGCAAGAGAACTGGCACAGAACCGCTCCCCCTTTCTTTAGTCGCCTTTTATGACACGTTCGGAGAGCTCTGGGCTGCAAGCCAATTCTTCGTTCCCAGCCTGCAGGGGTCTTATGAGAACTTGAGAATCCCTGGTAGCCTATACAAAGAAGTTAAGATAACATATCAGACTAATTAATGAATGCTATTGGTTGTGTCCAAAGATTTCTACGCTCTTTCCACTGCTGTAATGCAGGACAAGCAGAAGACAAACGTCCCGGTATCCACGTCACTGTGGAAGTGCTACGGGGTGAAGACTCAGTCGATGATGGCACTGGCCGGCGTCTTCATGTTGGGGGGCAGTCTGATCCAGCTCTCCTACCCCATCCTCCTCATCCACATACTGCTCTACGTGGAGCACGAGCCATACGTCTCCTCCTTCAACGCCACTATGCCCAAGGTGGAAATTGTAGCCGACTAGTCTTCCAAAACCGAAGCGGACTCCAACTCATTTCTATAATTATTATATGTACAAATTTCTTTATTCATGTGTATTTAAATTTGCACTTTTGAGCACTCTATTCTTCTCCTTAATTGCCAAATTCTATGGGTACCAACAGGTGCTGCATTTTGATCAAGATCCGTATTTTTATTGAGTAATATTTGCATTTTAAAATTTGATTTGAGATGGAATTCACTGATCTGATGGGCTGTTATTGTTTTAGCGTGTTGATGATCTGAAATTTTTTTATGAGTGATGGTGCTGCAGGCACTAAACTTCAAGTTATTCAGTAAGCACACGCATAATAAATCATTTCGTTATTTGCTACAAAGTCTGTACTGCTCCGGCTT
Organism: Chamaedrilus cognettii; assembly: GCA_034695025.1. Taxonomy (NCBI): domain Eukaryota; kingdom Metazoa; phylum Annelida; class Clitellata; order Enchytraeida; family Enchytraeidae; genus Chamaedrilus; species Chamaedrilus cognettii. The sequence goes on along the minus strand of JAQIWG010003529.1, from coordinate 6,591 downwards.
AGTGCGAAAGGCCTTCATAGGCCTATTCTTCTTCAGTGGCAGGATTGAGAACCCATGGCGCTGGGTTTTTCTTTCTGGGATCCTAAGTTGTACACCGTTGCACCTGGCTAATTTATCATCAGACGAATAATGGGGTATTGGCACTGCCGTTGATCAGCAGGGAGACTTGGTGGAGGTGGGGGAGTTCTTCCGCAACGGCTACGTGCTGTGCATGCTGCTCTTCCTCTGCTCCCTGCTCATGAGCACGCTGCTGCAGGCGGGCCAGTATCTCGCGCTGCGCGAGGGCGTGCGCCTCAAGGGCGCGCTGCAGGCGAGTCACGCTGCCGCAGGCGGGCCAGTACCTCACCCATACGACATTGAGCTTGTGTCATGAGAACTGAAGGCGCCAATTTTTGCTTTTATGACTCTTGGTGCACTTGGTTTCTTGGCTGATTGATTTTTTGGTTTCTTGGATTTTGTAACTTTTTGGTGCCGTAGACATTATCTATTTACACATAGTGATGAAGCGAGAGAAAATGCGTAAACTAGACTTTCATAGAAGTTGATGCAATATGATTACATATTGAGTCATGCTTTATGTTTGTTTTGTTCCTAGCTGCTCATCTATTCCAAGGTGCTGTCACTATCCACGTACAACTTCTGGAGTCGCTCCCTATCCACGAGTCAGATCATCAACCACGTGTCCGGCGATGCCAACAGCATGTTGTTCTTCATGTCTGTCTGTCACTACCTCTGGCTCCTCCCCCTGAAGGCTAGTACTTATGTTAACTCCTCCCCCTCAAGGCTAGTACTTATGTTAACTCCTCCCCCTCAAGGCTAGTACTTTTGTTAGCTCCTCCCCCTCAAGGCACATACTTATGTTAGCTCGTCCCCCTCAAGGCAAGTACCTCTGTTGACTCTTCCCTCTCAAGACAAGTACTTCTGCTAGCTCCTCCCCTTCAAGACAAGTACTTCAACTTTTTTACTGCACTCCACCCTAATGGATGATTATTTCAGGGCTGGCGAATTTAAACCACCTTTGCCAAGGGTGCACGAAATGACTCAAAATCTTTGCCGCGGCTGGGATTCGAACCGACGCACTGTCGAATCCGTAATCCAAGCTCTGCGACTTAGACAACTCGGCCACAATGGTTTACCGAGCGTTGTGGCTGTTACTTCCGTTAACTCTTTCCTTTCACTGTTTTTTTTGGTATGCCATATTCTTGCCAATGCTGCCTTTCTTCTGTATTCTTGCGACAGCGAATGCTAAATGGTCGCAATTTGTATGGAATTTGATTTTGGTCGTGGTACCGTTTGTTGGAGGCTTTCTCTGCATGGCTTGCAGGTATTGGCAGCGGTGATCATGCTGTACACGATCATAGGGTGGACAGCGCTCGTCAGCACAGCGCTCGTAGTCCTACTCACCCTGCTCCAGTACCTCATGACCGACAAGCTCTCCTACCTTCAAACTGAACACATGGTGCGCCATCTGGCAGGCCTTAAGATTATTTTGTTTTTAACAGTTGCGTCAAGAGTGGTTTTTTTTTCAACTGCGGGGGGGGGGGCATATCCATTTTTAGACAATTCTTGACAGTGCTTCTTCATTTTACCTAACTTTATTGACATTAATTAAAGCGTACCACCAGGCCTCTAAATCACGAGATTCGAGCCATAGCTTTTTATGTCTCTCTGTTTTATGTTTTTCATGTGGATTTATTTGAATTATTTTAGATCTGTGGTTATTATTCTGCATTGTGATTGGCGCTGAGATTTCATGAAGGCCTTTGAAAAGGCTAATATGGCAAGAAGCAATTCACCATGATCAAGGGTTCGATAATCTGGATCATATCTTCATACGTTAATCCTATCATTGAAACTCAGTCAGTTGACCTCAAAACAAACTAGCAAAAAAGCACAGTTCTGATTTCAGGCTGTGAATGGGCCAAATTTTTGACATTTTATTGTTATGGTATATTTGCTATGATCGACAGTTTATGTTCTGGTTTATTTTTGCCAGCACAACTTACAGTCCTTGAGAAACTTGAACGTTTGTTAGACAAATGTTAACCGTATATTTTATTCTCACCCTGTATAATGCGTGCAGAGTTATGCGGAGATGCGCTTGAGGCGCTGCAAGGAACTGCTGACGAACATCAAGCCGCTCAAGCTGTACGCCTGGGAGCAGGTACTCGGGCGGCGTGTCGAGGAGATCCGCCGCACACAGCTCGTCTGCATGCGCAAGACTGCCGTCCTCAAGGCTCTCACCAGTACTCGCGCCATCTTTTGTGTATAGCAACTTGCAGCTCTAGTCGTTGAATGTCCATTTTATACAGGATTTTACTTCTATCGAATATCTAGCTGGCTGCCGCAAGATTGAATTTGTTTGTTGTTTATTACATAACCCAAATTATTGATTAAGAACATTGTATAGCATCTCATAGTAAAGTTTTATATAATAGTTATCAAATCCGTTTGTTATGTATCTGTCGTTTTGTCCATAAATGGTCTCTACTTATTTGTAAACTTGCAATTAGTTGGAGAGTATGCTACATATATATATCGGCGAATATATGAATATATCGGATACGATTGAAGAGATGGAGACATTTTATCCTTATTATACACTGTAGTATTGCAGCAATAGTGAATATTTTTACTTTGGTTTTGTGTAATGCCAAGTAGAGACTACAGTGACTGTTGAGTTATTTTGATTTTGTGCAGTGATGATGATGATGATGATGATGTAATGCCGAGTAGAGACCATAGAGACTATTGAAAATAATAATACAATTTCGTTTTGCAATTTCAGCTTGCATCAGCGAGGGAGGATTGGTCATTGTTCTTGCCTTGGTCAGTGAATTAGATATCTTAGTCGTTCAAATTACATTCTTCAGCATTATAGGGCAATTTTAACATAATTGTTCATTCAGAAGATTAAGTACTAAGGGCTCTAGGGATATTGAATTCAATTTTTTTTATTGTATTAAACTGTAGAGATGTCAGTTTTAAGATATTTATAATTAACAATGCATTATTTATTCAGCTTCGTGAATAAATGATGTGTTGGTAATAGAAAATAGGAAAAGTCATTCTCTTTTTTCTTTTTGCCATTCTTTTGACTCTTTCAAGCTCTCCTTATAGAAAACTTTATTCGCTATCACAAATAATGTGATACTTTCCTCTGACTTTTTTATTATCTAATAGCTAAATCGATCACTGTGATAGAAATTAGGATGTCTTCTCCATAAAACGATAATTATTAGCGAGCAATTTGTTTTTATGTAGGCAAGTTATTTCATTAAAATATTTAATTAAAATATTTAATTTTTTTTTATAGCGTGACGGCAGGATGTTTTAACTAGTTTCGTATTATTCAACACAATATTTGATTAAATTTTTACCTGTAACAGGATATCATCATAACTATATTCAACATTATCAATCATTAACTATATTCAACAAGTAAATTATATTAAAATACATTTGAGTTCGTTTCTAATCCCGCAGGCGCTGACGGTGTACCCCTACATGGACAAACGCCCCCTCAGCGCTCGGATTGTCTTCCCCTCGATCCTCCTCTATGACATCCTGCTCGCCCCTGTCCAGCTGCTGCCGGTGGTCATTAACTTTCTTGTCAACGCGCGCACAAGCACTCAGCGCATCGCAGACTTTCTCGGAGCACCGGAGGTTGACAGCAAACTGCATCACATTCAGAAGGTTGTCTGTCATGTCTGCTGATTATCTGGTCTTTGAATATGGGTGCGGGAAGAGCGGGGGAATGATGGTGAGATGGATGTGCAAATTGTCGTTGAAGAACAAGTGTCGAAGTGAAGATATGAGAAAAAGGCTAGGTGCCGTATGTATAACGGACATGGTGAGAAAGATTGAGATGGTTTGGACGTGTGAAACGTGTGAATGAAGAAGATTGGGTATCAACATGTAGGTATATAAATGTGAAAGGGAAAGTTGGGAAGGGGAGGGAAAGGAAACGTGGAGGAAAGCCATAGGGAGCGATATGAAGGAGCAAGGCATTGATAGAGAGATGACTAACAACCGGGAGATGTGGAGGAGTCTCATCGTTTGAAACATCCAATCTGTGCTAGCACGGAAAAGTGGACGTAAAACATAAATGATGACGATGATGATGATTATGATGATGGCACTAACTGCGGCCAATAATAAAAACGGACACAAAGAAAAAAGATGTAAAATCATGCAAAGGTATTAGTTTTCTCTACAATTCACTCGTGTATTTGATGAAGAATGTTATCTGCAATTGTCCCCAGAATCTCACAAAAATGTGTCCTATTTTATATTGTTTATATTAATTTATATATTTGTTCATGCGCCCAAACAAAAATTATATGTTTTGTGTCTTAAAAGTTTGTAGCGAAATTTGAGCTTCACCAGAATTGTCCTGTGTTTGCATCTCACACAGCCGAGGTTTCAGAAGGTCACTTTCCAGATTGGAGATGACAGTGTCCGTTCTTCCTTCAGCAACCCCGTGCCTTCTGATTCCACCCCCGCGGGGCCCCGACGCCTCAGCGACCGGCCCCTGCCAAATTCAAACGCACCCCAGCCCCCTCCTTCCGCCCCGGCTCCAAAACCATCAAAGGGAGGGTTCAAGTTTCGTACAGATAATTTGGGCGGTTCGGCGGCGCCCCCTGCGGAAGTCATGCCACAACTGGGGGTCATTCATGAGGATGGCGCAGGGGGGGCGGGCAAGGACAAAAAGGGACGACGGAAGCGTGGGGGGGGCAAGAACAAGAACAAGAATAGGAAGGATGTCAGCGCAATGCCTGCGACTACCACAGCAGATGAGGCGGATGTTAAATTTGTAATCGGGGGAGATGCGTCGGAGGATTCTCATGATGTGGGTTTGGGGGGGGAAGGGGTGGGGTACAGTGATCCGGTGGCTTCCAGGGGTGATAGTGCCGAAAATGGCAATGTCTTTGCCGCAGCATCCAGCGAAACGGAGGTAGTTTTGTTCTAAACACAATTTTGTTACATTGGGGACAGTTTCATGTAAAATGGATATGGTGCATTGCAAAGCTATGTGGTTAACAGGAAGAAATTCGTTTTTTTCAAGGTGGTTCAATGGTCACGAGTCATGATCTCAATGCTTATCGGTACTTGTTACAATATCAATCAGCATTTTATCAATTGAGTAGTGCATTTCACGATATTATTTGTGCACAAATATTACTCTGTGAGATAATATTGTTAAATTGAAAATATATATTTTTTTAAATTTCAGTTTCTTAAGTTGTTTGCCGTGTCAGACATTTGACCATCCTATGCTTGTAATATGTAGGTTTTGCTTGTAAAATTAATTAATCTTTTTCTTTAATTTTTTTTCCTAATTTTTCCAATTATTTTTTGTAAACTGTTCAGCCACAGACCAAAAGGCAGCCAGTGGGTAACTCTAACGAGGTCAACACCAACACGCTACACCCCACGCTCATGTCCACCCTCTCCACTGACGGAGGGGGGTCACGAGGGGGCCATCACCCCTCGCGCCCCTCAAGCCGTCGCTCCTCACTGGCGGAGCTCACCAAGGGGCCGGCTGGTTTGGGCGGTGGTCTGCCAGGGGGCGGAGGTATGCACATGATTTTTTCCTTCACAAAATAGATGATAAATAATGTATTTCTTATGTGCTGTGCAAGAATTCTGCAGAATAGCTACTAATTTTTCAAGCTACTTAAAAGAACATTTTACTATCTTTGAAGCGTCATGTCATGACCGAGGTCATTTCTAGGGTGCTGTACACTACTCTACATTTTTGAGGTGCAGGTTTCTCCTTCATTTAATTCATAAAGCTTCCATGGCTGCCGGATGTACCATAATATCTATTTCCAGTTCAACTGACTCTGGATCTGATTCTGATTTTTACTGACCTAAGCTTACAAGCTGTGTGTGTACTGTACATGTGTGTTTATTATCTGACTGAGTGTGATGCACATGACCAAATGATGAATTTAAAGCAATTAGATTGTATTCTGTGTATCTTATGTCCAGTGTTTGAATGCACTGATATCTCTGCAAGCCACAAGCATACTGGTCAGGCGAAGTAACAAATAACTAGCCAACCGGCAGACGATGCTTCTTGCAAGAAAGCATTTAGTCAGCTATTGGATGTTGAAGATTTCTCTGAACAGCCAGTGTAATATCTGCTAGTCGAAAAACTTTGTTCTTAATGTTTAACTCATTCATCATCATTTACATTTTACGTCCACTTTTCCGTGTCAACACAGGTTAGACGTTTCTCACGATGAGACTCCCTCACAACTCTCGGTTCTTTACCATCTCTTTATTCATGCCTCGCTCCTTCATATCGCTCTCTACCGCCTCCTTTCATGTTCTTCCCCCTCGCTCTTCTAACGATTCTTTTCCACCTTAATATATCGGCATGCGCATACCCAGTCTTCCTCATTCATGCATTCTACATGTCCAAACCACCTCAGTCTCCCTTTCTTTACCATGTCCGTTATACCTACGGCACCTAACCGTTTTCTTAGATCTTTGTTTCGACACTTGTCCTTCAATGACACTCCACACATCCATCTCACCATCATTTTCTCTGTCCTCTCTATTCTCTGAAGATCCTCCACC
>JAQIWG010003528.1:0-17691 GCA_034695025.1 Chamaedrilus cognettii | reverse complement strand
TGTGTTGTGCAGGCTGCCTGTGTTGTGCAGGCTGCCTGTGTTGTGCAGGCTGCCTGTGTTGTGCAGGCTGCCTGTGTTGTGCAGGCTGCCTGTGTGCAGGCTGCCTGTGTGCAGGCTGCCTGTGTGCAGGCTGCTTGTATGCAGGCTGCCTGTCCAGGTTATAGAAAACATCTCATATGAAGTTAATCAATTAGCATGTGAAGAGCCACCAAACAGACACAGCAGAAGAATATAAACATAAAGATCTCAAAAGAATCAAGATCTAAGCAAAACATCTATAGCTTCAGATTTTTTGAACATTGCTTACATACCTATTAATCATATAAAATAGGAGAGTCTCAGCACTTGGGTTCAATGGATCTAAAGTTAGTTTTGGTGCAAAAAAGTGCAGACATCCAAATCTGTGCATGTAGATCCATTTGATGAAATGATGCATCAATAGACTATATTAGCTGAATTTCACAAGATAACTGTCATTTATCAAAGTAGTCACGCAAGGAATTTTGATTCACATCCAAGTACAGCTGAGCGCTGTCAATCACTCCACCATTTTTGAGACCCCAACCCTAACCCTGAAGCGAAAAAGGAAGACTCAATTACAAAGCAACATAGCCCAATCAAATCTCCACCAAACACAATCTTAGAACAACAGAACTACCACCAGTGACCATGAGCTGCGGCAATGGAGCATCATCTCCTCCCCGTAATGGGCTACAAAAAAAATCCCAAACAACAAATAAACTCGCCTGCACGTATCCGAAAGCGTTGAAGGTGGCGGCGTGCTTCCATGTGACCCCCCCTGTCGCCTCGTCCGTCCTGGAGGGGTCAGGCGCACAGAGGGTCGGCTGCCACACCACCCCGTCCACGTCATGTCGCAGGCACAGCAGGGGAAGCTGGGTGGGGGTGGGGGAGGGGGCGACGAATAGAAACTGGCGGCCCGAGGTATTGACCTGCAGCAGACACAGGCCACCATGCTCAAGCATCATCATTTGGAGTGCAGCGCTGCTGCAGCTATTTCCCCGCTCCTGCCAAACTGAGAATTCAATTTCTCGGCTTGCATCAGTCTTTTGATCAGAACGAAACAATAAACGAGGCTGGTGTCGCTGGTAAACCCCCCATGTTGAAATGAGGTCAGAAAATTTGATGCAAGATAAAGATATCAACGTGCCATCTATGGCAATATCGAAAAAGATTCATTAGATTTCGCCTCGTAAAATAATGACTGGAATGACCACAAGCCAGCATGCTAAAAGGCCACTGCGTGTCACTTTCCTGATGCAGCACTTGGTGAGAGTCGCCATCGAAGCACCAGATGGCGGCGTCTTCCTCCGGCACGGCGTCGCACTCCTCCAGCTGCTGGTCGTTAAACGCTGCCAGCCGCTCCGACTCACACTTCTCATCCTACACACAGCACCAGCTCGACTCATATCTACACGCAGCACCAGCTCGACTCGCATCTATCACACAGCACCAGCTCGACTCAGATCTACACACAGCACCAGCTCGACTCACATCTATCACACAGCACCACCAGCCAGCCGCTCCCCCTCAGGCTTCTCAATCTACACACAGCACCAGCAGAACTTGAGACTGAACTAATTACAGATATAAAAGCACAGACGCTGATAAACCAGAAGACAATGATATTGAAAGATGCACGGTTAAAAAAAAAAATTGTCATATACTTCACGTCGCTGAGCTCACAATGTTATAATACCACCACTAAAAACAAGATATTCTCAAAAGGCATTGTACTAGCAAAAACAACTACATCTTTTTTTCTTGTCAACAGACAACCATTTATCAATTGCCTACTATAATAATAATTATAAGCCTGTGCTGCGCAGTCTACGCTTCTTCGGCCGATATACCCATCGATATAACAATATCCACGCTTCAATAAAAGCGTGTACAAAAAATCTGCTCCTCAAACTCAGTGTCGTTATTATTTATTGCTATCATTCAAAACCCATCCGCATTGTGGAAGAAACTAATTCAACTCTTCAGGAAGCGACAGGTTCTCAAAACTCCACAGATTACAATGTCTACTACACATGCATTGCATTATATTATTCACAAATCAATTTTGCATGTCATTGCATGACATGCGATGATATGCAAGACTATATCGCATGAGATAAGTGGATCGTACGAGTGTATCGGAAGTGAAGGGGGCTAGTCGCTGGTTGATATCGGCCACCACAGCGCCGTCCAAGATCTCCTCCCCCTGGTCATCCCCCACCACCACCCCAGCCCACCTCACCCCCTCGTCGATCTTGAACAGATGGATCTCCATCCTTACGCACACACACACAGAACAACACTCCTTAACAGCCAAACGTCTAGAATTCGTCGCCGGCGCTGAGCGCATTGTGTTCAGAACGCCGATTCCTAGAGACAGGTTATTTATACAGTGTGATCTGTTGCGAATGTCGATTCTGAGAGACAGGAAACAAATACGTCAATGGTCTGGCTTGAAGTTGAATGAAAGCCAATCACTTAGCTTACAATTACAATTCTATTCGTCAGACATTACTGCATCTACTGGACTTTTCAGTTTATTTTTAACTTTGGTATTGGCTGCGCTGTAGTCTAGAGAACGTTGTAGAACACCGACACAAAAAATTCAAATTCAAAAGTTGTGGTTTCTATAAGGCGTCTAGCAATTAACATAATCGGTTTTAAACAGCATACTAGCCGCTATCATAAGTGGCTATTAAAGAGTTAATAAATAATTTAAATATAGTTACAAAAATACATCACAAGTTCAAAAAACAATGAATATTTGAAAGATTATTTACTTATTTCTAAATATTCTTGCATCTCCATATGCTTTAGAAACTATAAATTTATATCAAGATATTTATAAAATTCATACAACTTATGATTCAATTCATCAACTTATCACTTCAGTTTCAAAATACCATCTATTTCAATTTCTGCAGATTACCAGTGAACAATATTTTACAATCTGCAAACAGTGTACCATTGAAATCGCTGAATACGACACATTAATTACTGTACAGAGCAGAGTGCCACAAAGCGACACTGAAAACTCACAGGTTCTTGTCGTTGCTCAGTGTCCACGTGCAGCCATCAGTGCTCACAGACCCACAGAGGGCGCCACACAACAGCAGGGGCTGTTGCCCCTGTTCTAGGGGGGGCTGTGGCCCCTGCGTGCCCCCCAGCCGCACGTCAATGTGGCCCGACTGTAGGCTGTAGACAATGTTGGACTTGGCGACCCCTGGCGGCAGCCTGAGACTAACGACAACCTCCGTGTCCGTCTGAGTCCACGTATAGGACGCAGACACCGCGGCTAGGGACAGAACAACAGACACAGGCACCGCGGGTAGGGACAGAACAACAGCCAAATCTCCATCACATATCAAAATATAATCTCTTTCTTTCCGCCGGTCGTCATTACTGATGTTGTAGCGCCCTCACAGCACCTTCCGCAATCTTTCTCCTTCCGGTCCTCTACCTTTCTCACGATAGCCTCCACCGGTTGAACCGTCCACTTTATGATGTTATCTTCATATTGCATTCTTGGCCTTCCACATCCACGCTTCCCTTCAATTCTTCCCTGCAGTACCGCTTTCACCAGGTTGTCTCCGTCACTAGCCCTGAGTGCGTGCTCGAAAAAAACTGTTTTCCTTTTCACAATGAAACTCAGCAATTCTCTGAATGCCCCAATGTCTTCTAGAATGCTTTGTTGGTCCGTTTCCCGGTCCAAAATGAAATAATGCAATGAAACTGTTCCGTGCACCGAGAGAGCAATATTTTAAAATATCACCGGTTGCTTCATAACATAAATGGTTAAATTTTCAATGCTCCAAGTTGTCAAATTGGCAGACAATTGACAAGGCTATCAGACAAAAAGGAGCATAACAATAGAAAAAATAATATCTGAAGCGGAACGGGCAGTTGAAGCCGCACTCAAGAGTTACAAGAGAATGCCCCACCTTGCTCCTCAGCCTTCTCTCCATTCACCGCCACTGCTGTCACAGCCACAGGGTAGAGAGAGTCATAGACAAAGCGCACTGTCTTGTCGCAGGCAACCAGCAGACTTGACCCCTCTGGATGCAGGGCCACGTAGTCTGGGCTCGAGAACGTCTCGAGGGTCCTCGTGCGTGACACGCTGAAACTTATGTCATTGTCTGCAGCCAGTGCAACACAACGACACACTGAAACTTGAGTCATTGTTTGCAGACAGCGCAACACACTGCACAGCGGTATACATACAGCGCATGCTCCAGCTAAATACACACAGCACACATTGCACAGCTAAATACACACAGCACACTGCACAGCTAAATACACACAGCACACTGCACAGCTAAATACACACAGTACATGCTGCAGCTAAATATAAACAGCTCAGTGCTTCGCCAAATACACAAAGCACACACTGCACAGCAAAATACACACAGCACATGCTGCAGCTAAATATAAACAGCTCAGTGCTTCGCCAAATACATAAAGCACACACTGCACAGCAAAATACACACAGCCTGCAGGCATTTAAAATGCAGCTTACTGCTCAACACTGATGTAACAATTACTGCACTTTTATATCATCCAGTCATATTGTATTAAATAATAAAAGCAGCTGCTACTTAAATTTAGAGCTGTAAACTGCATAAACACAATACAGCTTCAAAACACTAAAAAAAAATATACGCGATAGGCACTGCAAAGATTTACATTCAGCGACACAGTCACAAAGTTCACCAGCTTACAATGTATCATTGACCACAACCAGCAGCTGATCGCACCAACATCGCTAATAAAGCCACAAAAACAATATTTCCACTGCGCTTGCCAAAATTGTTTAAATCTTACTTTGAAAAAATATCAAATAGATAGATGGCTGTACCGGAGCTGAAAGTGAGCCACTCGAGTTTGGTGACAAAGTTTGGCGCATGCTCGTTGGTGCAGGCATCAGGGTTTGGCGCGACGTGCAGACAGAGGGCGTCGATGAAGCGCAGCTGCTCGCTCTGGCGCAGCACGGAGTGCAGCACCGCGCAGCGTACTTCCGCACCCAGTGCACGACCACCGTAGCCCTCCTGCACACAGGCTCAGTATCTAGGTATCTCAAGCAATTATTAAAATTTGTGCAGGTAGTTTTTTTAAATCCTAAGTTAACGCTTGCCTGCTTCAGCACGGAACAACTGCTGAGTTACCGTACACTGAATCAAATGTCAATTTGGAAAGAACAAGTCTGCTCACAGACAGCAACTACAATTGCTTCCCGAACCAATACAAAATCTCTCATTCAGGGCAAGGCTACAGAACGCTGTAGCAATCACTTCTGTAGGCATACCCGTGTATTCAAACAACATAGTGGCAGCATTAATTTTATACATCACTTCTCAAACGATATTCAAAATTTAAGTAAAAATGACAAAATTTTAAAATCCATATTCAGTAGCTAAATGAAAGCAAGTAAGTTGAGATCATATAAGTTCGGCAACAATGTGGGCATTGCTGAGAGACCTTCCACATGCTCAACTGAGCTCTGTCTCCAGTCCAGAGGATGTAGAGGCTGCCAGCTCCGTCCGACAGCACTGCCCACGCCGGGGAGGGAAAGTGTAGCGATACGCTGAGTCGATCAGAGATCAGACGACTATTTGCAGCATCAGGCACGATGTAGACAGAAGTCAGGCTGATGCGATTTGTAGCCTAGACACATTAACACGACGAATTCTTGTTTAAAATAGATCATCCATTAAAACATCACCATCCACCCATAAATATGAATAATATATTATTCATTCAGTAAACAACTACGGCACTAAATAGGCTTAATGAATAAATCAGTGTGTCCGAACGAAAATCGAGACGGAAAGAGTGCATCAGCATTTTAAAATAATACTACAGTCGAAATATGGTATCAGACCTGATTCACATAAGCCTGCTGCACGTGCCAGTTAGCATCAACAAGCCAGACGGCGTCAGGGTTCCAGGGGTCGGAGAACAAGTGGTTGTGATTACCGAACGCCTTCAGGTGCTGATACGAATACTGGTCGTCCGTCAGCCGCGTCATGTCCACATCTTACACATGCAACAACAATTCTAATTCATATCACTACCAGTTCATTTAACAATACGTTTAAATAAATATAAAAATTAATATCCATAGCATAGAATTTATTAAGTTAAGCATTCTCATTATCAGAGGTTCAATATTAACAAAGTTAGAAGGGGCTACGCTTATTATATTCTAGTAGCAACTAATCATGGCACTGACCAGCGTCCAAGTTGAGTTGATAAGTGGGCAAAGGGTCGAGCGACAACTTGTACCCATCAAAATTCGAATCGATGAGATCCCTGTCAAGCTTCAAGTCCACGTAGCGATGTTCCGAATTCATCCTAACTTTCTTTAATAGGGCAAAAGGAGCCACTATCAAAGTTTAATTTCAGTTTTACGTTTTCTCGTCGAATCAAATATCCCAGAATGCCACGTGTTTATTTTTGAGTGTGAGTAGATCGATGTTTGAGAAAGAGGAACCCAAATTCTTCACCACAGTTTACCATAGATTACCATCGAACGCCAGTCCTCTCCCACCCGTACTAACGGTTCAACAGGGGAAAAAGTAACACAGCTTATTTCAATTCCCTGACCTGTTTCAAGTAACCATCAAGCTTGCCTTTGAAGGCATTGATACTTTCAGCCTAAATAACATTTTTAGGGAGTTTATTTCATTCATCAACAACTTGATTTCCAAAACTAAATTTTCCTGTGTTTAATCTGAATCTCTTATTTTTAAATGCACACGAATTTCTTCTTGTTCCACATGCACTGCCCTTGACAGCAGCTCTCCTTTTGAAGAAAACTTCTCCTTCAATCCTTCTAATTTATTGTCAATTTTGTAGACCTCCAATAAATCTGCCCTTAATCTTCTTGTTTCAAAACTAGTCAGTCCTCTAATTATGCATATTATGCATTTTATGTATTTATGCATCTCTTCTCATATTCCAACCGCTTGAAATCTTTCACCGTCCTCGTAGCATCTCATTTCTAAATCCTTTCAATCAAGTTGATATTTGTTGCTGATATAGCTGCCAAACTTGCGAACAATAATCTAGATGCGGTCTAACAAGAAATTGATAGGGCTCAATTATTGTACTTTTGCTCTTGCAATTAAAAGTTTAATGAATTAAGCCCACTTAGTTAATATTCAAAGAATATTACCCAAGATTGCAGCTTTGTATTAACTTAAAATGAAAACATGTAGAAAACAATAATTCATGTAGCAGTTTGATAATCAACAACAGAAACTACTAGGCCAGTGCTATGTATATTTTAATATTTTTAACATTGCTACGCAATGTAATTTTTGGTCTAAGCACTATTTTGTTTGATGTGCAATAAAAAAGCGAGCCTCTGGTTGCTTTCTTCCCCTGTTGAGCCTCGCATGTAAGATGAGGGAACTTAGGCAGGCCTCTACCGTCATGACGCAGTGAAAGGGGGGTAGAGATTGCGTCGGAATCGTCAGTGAGGTCGGGGGAGAGGAACTGGGGGATAGCAACCCAGCAAACGCGAGCACCCAAATTGCTAAATATGGTCAGCTGCCTAGTGTTCGCCGTGGCGCAATGCATTTTGGGAGTTGCGGTGTGATATTGTTTGACACATGTGTAGGCCTATTTTGTGTTTTCAATCTATTTTGATTATAAACGTATAAGATGACGAAGCCTAAGTCCGGTAAAAGCGCCCCCCGCAGCAAGACCAAAGCACCACAAAAGTCGCGCGTAAAGCGCTGGAAGAAGGGCCACAGCTGTGTGACGAACCCCGAGATTACCGCGCACAGGGACGCCGCCAAACGTCGAGGCTTTAATGTCAACACCGGTACCGACTTCTTTTATCGCTCAACTGTAACGTGCTATTCCGCTATTAATAACAACCATTTTACCTTATCTCAAATTGTTCAAAAATTTTATCGCTTTCTGTTGGCTTTCTATAGTTTACCATCCACCGCCAGTCCTCCCTACTCGTGCTGACGGTTCAACAGGGGGAAAAGCAGCGCTGCTTATTTCAATCACCTGCGCTGCTTCAAGTAGCCAGCAGGCGTGTGTTTGAAGGCATTGATACTTTCAGGCTGTATAACACTCTCAGGGAGCTTATTCCATTCATCAACAACTCGATTTCCAAAACTAAATTTTCCTGTGTTTAATCTGAATCTTTTCTTTAAAAATGCATACGAATTTCTCCTTGTTCCACATGCACTGCCCTAGACAGCATCCCTCCTTTCGAAGAAAAGTTCCTCCTTCAATCCTTCTAATTTATTCACTATTTCGTAGACGTCCAATAAATCTGCCCTTAACCTTCTCGTTTCCAAAGTAGTCAGTCCTAATTTCTGTAGTCTCCTCGCATATTCCAACCCCTTAAAACCTTCCACCATCCTCGTAGCACGTTTCTGAATCCTTTTAATCAAGTTGATATCCTTTGCTGATATGGCCGCCAAACTTGCGAACAATAATCCCGATGCGGTCTAACTAGAGATTTATAAAGCTTAGTCATAGTACTTTTGCTCTTGCAATTAAAAGTTCTATGAATTAAGCCCAGCACTTGATTTGCTTTCTTCGCCCATTTTGCACACTGTTTATCTACTTTGAATTTATTACGTATAATAACTCCCTAATCCTTTTCCGCCGTTACTTTTTGTTACAATTTTCCCTCCATGAAATTATTACACAAATTATTTTTATTCCCTGAATGCATTACTTTACATTTGTGTAAGTTAATGAGCATCTGCCACCCCTCTGACTATTTAAACGTATTGGCCAAATCTTCCCTTAGATTATTTCTATCAACTTCCGTTCCGACGTCTGTAACTATTTCTGTGTCATCGGCAAATTTTACAATTAGACCAAATATTGGTATCTATATCATTGATATATATTATGAATAAAATAGGCCCTAACAGTGAATCCTGCGGAACACCACTGGTCACAGCCATTCATTCTGACTCTTCTCCGTTTATTACAACCCTCTGTACTCTACCTCTCAGCCATTCCTGTATTCAAGCTAAAAGCTTAGCTCCTATACCTAATGCTTTCAGCTTGTTTATTAACCTTACATGCGGAACTTTGTCAAAAGCTTTTTGAAAATCGAGATAAATTTCATCAACCGGTTTCCCTTCATCTATTTTATCACTAACAAATTTTGTAAATTGTAATAAATTTGTGAGGCATGATTTATTGTTTCTAAAACCATGCTGCGATTCTAATATTAATTTGTTTGATTCTGAATACTGCACTAAATCTTCCTTTATTATTTTTTCCAGTATTTTGCCCATATGACAAGTTAGACTAACTAGTCTATAGTTACCTGGTTCCTTTTTTGAGCCCTTTTTAAAAATAGCAGTAACATTGGCCCTTTTCCAGTCACTGGGAATCTCAGACTCCTTCATAGATTTCTTAAAAATGAGTTCTAATGGTTCAGTGAAAGCAGTACATCTCTTAATAAATGACAAAGGCATTCCATCTAATCCAGCCGCTTTATTTTCTTTAAGGTTACTAAATGCCCTCATTATTTTATCTTGACTGATTTCAATTTCAAATTTTCAAGAGAGCAATTTTTATTATCTAAACCTATTGTCATTGGCATCACATTCAGGTTGTCCACAGTAAAATCAGACGCAAAATATATATTCAATGCGCTACTCATACCTTTGTTGTCAGTAATGATATTTCCATTCTCATCCTTTCAAGGTCTAATTTTAACTTTTATTTTACTTCGTTCTCTCACGTATGCATAAAATGTTTTTGGATCCTTTTGAATATTGTCTGCAATATTGCTTTCATATTTTATTTTGGCTCTCTAATATCAGATGTTACTTCATTCCTACACTGCTTATATTTATCCACAGTTTGTGTCTCCTTTTAATATTACGCTTAATTGTTTTATTCATCCATTTACGATATCTTTTCTTTTGAATCATTCTCTCCGGTACATATTTTGATTTACAATCATCTAGTGTATTGATCAAAACACTCCGCATATCCTCCACACTTTTCGCATTAAACTTATTTGTCCAATCTAAAGATATCAGTGCATTATTAATTTCTTCACAGTCACCATGTACAGTAGATAACTGAACATTCTATTACTACTAGCTTCCAATTCCGTTTCAAAACAAATTTTGAAAAATATACTATTATGATCGCTATTGGCAATCGCGCGAGAAACTTCTACCTCCTCTGTCGTAGCAGGCTTGCTGCTCAATATCAAGTCTGAAGTATTCAAGCCTCTTGTAGCTTTATGAACATGCTGCGTTAAAAATAAATCACCTATTAACTCGATAAATTCTTCTCCCCTACTTTCTCGCATCAGTTTCCAACCTATATCATTGTGATTAAAATCCCCCATAAAAGACGATTAACTTATATGAAATTCTATAATCCATAATGTCATTAATTGCAGTTTACAAGTTCAGGTATTTACATGTAAATTCTTAATGCTACTTTTTGAGATGCTTTGTATCGACAGTGTCGTAGGTATCGTATGTTGATGACCCAATTAATTATTTTCAATTTTAAAAAGCAATGTTGTAAGACTGTTATTTTGTTTATTCATCAAACTTTCTTGTACATTTCCATTATGCTGTAATGTGGCGTGTGTTAGGCCCAAGTCGCCTTACCTTCGAAGCGGTTGTCAAGCATGAAGCCACCCAAGCAGAAAGTGACGACTTGGTGTCACAGTTTGACACTGCGACCATCGGTGGGCGGTCTGCCAAGACGTCGACAACCTGGGCTACAAACTTTACAAACTGCTCGAATCTATCATTCAGCAAAGTTCTCAACAGATTCTCCTCGTCAAACCTGGCCGCGCATAAGGAGGTTCGATACATTAACTTTGAAAATGTGATTTTATGTTCAATGTTTTTATGTAATTTTTATTACATTTAAGACCTTATAAACAAATGTCTACTTAGCAGGTCGCATAGAGAAGAACTTGCTAAAATGTATTAAAATCGCATTAGCTTTTATAGTTCAGGTTTGACGTAAAAATATTAATACTTCATATTTCAAGATATAATTTAGCGCAAAAGATGTAATTTTGGACTCGGATATCGCCCTTAAGACTACTGGACGTACGGTACATAAAATATTTACCGACATTATGTTGCTGAATTTTATATTTGGTTGGACGAAGTTGCTCGACTATGGGTTTAACAATAGTTCTGTGACAGGTGTTGGCAGTGCTGGCTGCTACTGCTGAAGTGATACGGTCCCAGGGGGGAACCGAGACGGACACGGAGTACTTCGCCTTACTGGTGAGCCACTCGGTTATCGTGATGTTGAGTGACAAGACATCTTGAAAATCGCAAACTATAAATTAGCTAATTGATAGTTTTAAGTATTGTCATAGTTTACACTGGCCAATTGTCCAATACATTACTTGGTGGTGATTGTTGTTTATCAGATTTCTATCTATATATATTTCATGGCTTCAAATTATATTAAAGAATTTTTTTCCAGTATCAGATACATGGTTGCAATACTCTATATTTGTGCGGCCGAAGTGAGTTTATTCAAGTGTCTATATGTAAACTAGCCGACATTTAATTAACATGATTTGAGGTACTGAGTTGTCTAGTGGTGCTGCTGCAGATGTCCAGTCTCAACTCTGACAGCCTCCAGGAGGACCAGTCCCTTGCTGCCGCCACCTATCTGCTCAGCGTCGTCATTAAACGGTAACGATCTATATTTATATCTAACTGTATTTTTGAATTTTCATCATTGATATGCACTATACCTTGATTTTAAGGCGCAAATGAATTGCTTGTTATTCTGTGTTCTTTGCTTATGATAGGGGCAGTGTATGATATTCTGTAATTGTCTAATCTGATGTGTGAATAGCGAGTGTGTGCTATTAAGCAAAGCATTGTGATACAGATACTATGGATATGTGTCCCTTGCCATCGAATTTGGGCGCAATGTTAACCTGATTAATTATCATCAGATAACTGATGTGACCAATTGGATTGCTTGACTAATCTCATTCGCGTGCTCTGATTGGGCATTTTATCCAGCTGCTATACACTGCAGGGTCCCTGTAGCAGTGCTCAAGTCCAGTTTTTCAGACTCCAGCAAGGTCCTGCTGGGTATTCTCAACAACAAAGCTGCCACTGACACTCCATCACTGCTAAGATCGGTCGGTCCCTAGCAGTCATCTAGTCGGTACCTAGTAGTCATCTCGTCGACCCCTAGCAGTCATCTAGTCGGTCTGTAGCGGTCATCTAGTTGGTCCCTAGCAGTCGTGTAATTGCTTCCTAGCACTGTGTGTAGAAACCTAGCGATGGTAGTTGGTTTCTGACAGTTTTTGAGGTTGATTGAATGTCAAATAAAATTCATAATAAAAGTTTGATGAGTAAGCTGCCATTGTTAATTCATGTTGATTTAAATATTTGGTTATGTGTATAGACGTTATTTAATATTTCTTATAATGAAATGGTCATATAATTTTCATTGTAAAATTGTACGCCTAATCTACATTTATTCACGTACAATTCTATGAGTGACTGGGTGAGAATGAGACATAGGAGGGTTTGTCGTATGTGGTTCAGGTGATAGTCTGCCTTGCTCATCTGCTGCGTGTACAAGACACTTCTGTGTGGAGCAGTGAGGACACAAAACACATCTACTACACACTCCTCACACTGGTCGTGTCGACCAAGGCCAAGGTTGCCTTATTTGTTCAACTTTTGACCCACAGATAGGGAGTTTTTAACATTTAAAGCCATAAAATCGATTGTATAATTTAAAGAAAATTGTTTCGGTGTTCAATTTCGCTAGGTACTTTAACTTGACACGTCTGCTTTTAGTCAGGATGCAAAGAAAAATGCCCCAAAACCAGTGATAAATCAATAAAATCAGAAGTTTTAAATTGCTACTAAATGTAGCGGATGTCTGAGTGCACATTAGACGACAGCTCATGTTTGTTGGTTGTAGTTGCGCAAGTCGGCCCAACAGGCCGTTGCCTCTGTGCTGCGTGGGTTAGAGCTGACAGCGGGGGCTGCCGTCCCCCTTCACCACCCCGCGGCCGCGCAGACTGCAACCTTCTGCAACAAGAAGATCAAAGAGTCAGGTGAGATGTGCTGATCAGGACAGAATGAGACTAAGTGAAAATGGTGTGATACATTTTGCTCTCGACTCCTATTTTCTTGTTTTCCATATGAATTTCTTTTCATTGTTCTTTTCTTTTTATCTTTTTTGTTCTTTTTTTAATTTTCAAGAAATAACAAACATATTCTTATGAAATTTTGAATGAAAAACCTTAAACATGAAGAAAAATATTGAGAATGAATTCTGAGAAAGAGAAACATTATCCTTTGATCAATGCTAAATTGTCATTCTGATCCGTGGCATTTTAAGAGAAATATGATATATTTGCAGGTGCAGTGCCAATGCCACAGGTGTGTTTTCCGTGCTCCAGGTGGAAGCAATGCGACGGTGACGCTGCACGTGCTGGAGCTGCTGCGCAGCATCCTCGCAGTGTTTCCAGCGAGCAGCCTCAAGGCAACCTGCGAGACCGTGCTCCAAGTCATGACCCTCCCTGTCCCGGTGAGCTGCTTCTTCGCTTGAAACTCTTTAAAACTCTTTCTGATTCATGAATGCTGTTTTTTGGATGTTGTATTATCAAGAAAATATTTGTTTGTCTTGCTCTTTATATTTTGATTTACAGTATTATCAGAAATTTAAATTTTTTCGTTGTAACTCAAAATTTGTTAGTATTCTTGGACTTGATTTTCTTTTTTTTTGGTTATGTCGCTGTTTCTTGTATCCGCCTTTTCTGTTACCCAGCTGATTCTCAGCTGCATGAATATTTGAATTTAAAAAATTGGTGAAAATTTATAGTTTAGTGGTATAAAGAAAGCCCCTTGAGTGCGAAATTGAATGTGATTGAAATACTTGTTTTTATAGAATTTCAAGGAAGTGGCGACAAAGACTCTGGGAGACATGTTTGCGTCAAATCCAAAGGCTGAGTGCTTGTCAGCGGAGTACAATGCAAAGATCATTGCCGTAGGTTTTTGTTCTGCTTTCTTCTCTAAATTACATCGTTGGCTGTCATTGCGTTGGTTTATCGTATCTGTGTTGGTGTACGAGAGAGCCTTTCATGGTTGTCCATTGTCTAGTCACTACTTGTGACTTAACACTTACTTACAATAAGTGAGTATAGAGTCACAAGTTGTGACTTCAATAAACAACCAAGGCTTTCTTGTTATCTACTACTCAGTTCACATTTTATTTTTTGAGAAATTTGTTAGATTATGGTTGTCCGGTTTGATTTTTTGCTTGCTGTCATCTGAATATTTTTGAGCAACCAGTATTTTTGAGCAAACAGGTAGCAGGTTCAAGCAGCTAGTCGGCACATCGAATGGCTCATTGATCCTCGATGACGTCAAAATTGACTTATTATTTTGAGTATTATTATTTGGTAAAACTGTGCAGATTGGTAACACTGCTTGGTGCCGGCAGGTTCTGTACGAGTACAAGCCGGCGGACAATGATGTGGAGTCTATGCTCTCTTACCTCAGCACCATGACTCACGCACACTGCAATCTTTCCAGGTATACCACCGTACAGCCTTTCTAGGTACACCATCATGCAACCTTTCCAGGTACCACCAATTGTCCACGGTGCAAGTTCTTCAGGTACCTTGCATTCTAGCAGATATAGCCATTATGGCCTATGACATTTTCTTTTTTTGTTTTTGACCAATTTTCTTATTCTCATGTTGATCAGTCATGGCTTAGAATCAAATTGTATAGAAGGTGTATTTCTTAAATCTACGTGCTGATACTTATCTGCTTCTCTGGAATCAAGATGAAATTTTCCCGACTCAGGATATAATATATCTTATGTTTCTTCTTTATCTAAAAACTTTTAGATTTCTTGCAATATACTGCTTTATCATGTTGAAAGCGCTTTAGATAGCTTTGCACTGATCTTGTAAATTTTTATAAATTTCAGATTCAACATGTAGTTGTATTTTTCTCATGTGCTGTGCTGTTGCAGAGAAAATTCTACTGTGCTACAGTCAACAGTATGTGCGGTGCTGTTTCAGACTGGATGCCACGCTGTGCTACTTTCTTACAGTATGTGCTGTGCCGTTACAGATTGGATGCCAAGCTGTGCTGCACTCATCTGCCAAAGTTCTTCAAGCAACTCATGAAATCTTTGCAGTCCGTCAAACTTTCTAAAGCTGCTGCTGCCGCTCTCAGTGTAAATACGAATGCGATTTAGTGACTGCAATTTTTGTAGATGCATTGATTGGTGATTGGGTGTGGTGTATTATTTTTTCATTTAGAACTGTATGATATTGCAGTTCAATTACAGTTGCATTGTTGGTATTTGCCTCATATATATATATATACATATTCTCATTTTGATTATTTTTATACTGCATGTTGTATACAATTGATTTGAGGTTTTTATAGTCTTTAAATTTTGATGCTTAATCCTGTACACTTTTTTACTCTGTAATTATTTTCTTTCATTCTCTGGAAGGCAGCAGGCAAGTTATGCATAACAAAATATTCTGACAAGCATGAGATTAATTTGTTCATTAAATTAATTGAATGAATTAATTTGCTTTATCATTATTAGACTGAGTAGGTCATATGTAACATTGAGTAGGTCATATGTGTAGATGAGCTGTGCAAAGTGTGTGATATATATGTGTGTGTGAGTAGAGGACTATCGAGCAGTGCATCGCGCCGACCAAGGACCTGGCAGCGCAGATGGTCACTGACCTGCCGACTGGCGACACTCCGGTCCACAAGATACTGCGCAACCTTGAGTCGGGCCTGGGAGTGCAGTATGTGGCCGCATGGGAGCACGTTCTCACTGTGTTCAGCCAAGTGTTTGAGGTCGGGTCACGATAGTTAGAAGTATTGTCGTACTTCAACGATGAATATTGTAAACGATTGTTTATCTTATGTGATTTATGAATCATAAATTGTGGTGTATAAAAAAATTTTTTTTATGTATTATTATTTAGTTTTTAAAATATTTTATATTAATACCTCATTGGTTTTGCTGCATTATAGTCAAGAAAAATGACGAATAAGGCTTAAAATAGCGCTTTGCCAGACAGATTCGTCGAGGCTCGCTGCGTGTTGAGGACGAGGTTGGAGTGGATGCAAAGTCACAAAGTCGCAGTCGAAAATTCGCGAAATGCATGTAAAATAAAATATCCGACTAGAGGTTAAAAACTCCTTGCGTGTTGAACTTGCAGATTATGATGATTTGATTGGCTGCATTGAAGGGTATTTATCTGTCTTGTGTTGTTGCTAGGTGCTCGGAAACCAGTGTCATAGAATTATGTATTCGGTAAGATTTAATTCTTTCTGTCATTTACTTGTTGATGATTTCATGTGAGTAGCGAGGTATAACTTACTGTTTTTAAGGCTGCATTGAGTTTTGAATTGAATGCCCAGAAAAAATCTAATATAATATAAGGTATTTTAATGTTTCAGATCATTCTATATAACCTGTATTTCTTGAAGCGGAGTAGTCAATTAACTGCAAGTTATTTAGATCTGTATCGTAATCGATTGTCGTCTGCGATGCATATAACGATGTCAGATCTTTGATGTTCCTTCATCGTATCGATACGCCTTGATGCCCTGAGTGTGGAATAACCAACCCTTGATGCCCAGCGCTGTGTGTACGTGAGTGCGTGCTTTCAGTCGCTGCGCCTGATGGCAGAGATGCGAGACAGCGCGGCGTTCCAGCACCGCGACCTCCTCGACAGAACCGTTGGAACGGCCGTCAGGGTGATGGGACCACGGAACGTTCTGGAAGCAGTGCCGCTCCTCATCACTGGGGACGAGTGAGTGTGTGTCCGCTACTTGTTCAAGGTTTACTGTCTCTGTGATTGGGGTGGGCCATTGTTGCCTCCTAGGGTGGTATTTGTGTTTGATGCAGCTCGTTATTGGATCATGCGTGTTGTGTTGTTCTTCATAAAACTTCAATGAATACTGCAGTATACATTGATTAAATATAAATACAATTTTTGAAGAAATGCCGGTTTGTCAAAAATTGATGTTTAAGTTAAACTATGCAACTATTAAGCTAATAGCTAAACCATATATTGGTGCTATGATAGAGTTTAGATAGAAAGTGTCGAGTGTAGATGACATATTGTACTGGGTATTGCTGGAGTTAATTATTTGCGCAGAATGCAATAATTATTTGTGCAGCTGATTCTGATTGGTTGTTATAGTGAGGACAGCTTGGCCCGCAGCTGGCTGCTTCCAGTCATGAAGGACCACATGGAGGAAACTCAGCTTGCATTCTTCGCGAGCTATTTCATGCCTTTGGCGGAGAAACTTGAGAAGAAAGGTACGATTGAAATTTATTTGAAATCGGTTAATAAAATTCTCATGGCACTGAGCACACACTGCTAAAATTGATTGTTTGTAAATTAGATGAAAGTTTCCGGTCTTGTTTGTCGCTGAATAATACATAATGCGTGTAGTAGATGTAGATGCGTTTGCTCGCAAATTTGACTTGTTTTGATGATTATAATATTATTAACAGTTTTTTGTCTTTTGTGAGCTGCCTAGTTTTAAACAAATTGCCAGTCTACACCTCCTATTAAGCCTTGTAGTCAAGCTGCCTTGTAGTCAAGCTGCCTTGTAGTCAAGCTGCCTTGTAGTCAAGCTGCCTTGTAGTCAA
>JAQIWG010003527.1:0-17693 GCA_034695025.1 Chamaedrilus cognettii | reverse complement strand
TCCCCAACTCTTGAAATCGTGTGGCGCCACTCCCAAAGGCCCGCAGTACAGTACAGCGACGAACTTCCCAGTATCGCGTGGCCTACCGACCCACAAAAACACGAGCTCGACTTTGTGAATGGTGATAGTAACACCGTTAGACTATTTGTTATGCTGTGGACTGAGGTGGGCCTCGACGCAGCCGAGTATAGCGGTATTTGCATTGGCGTTTGTGCGGTTGGACGAGAAAGTGGTGATAGCGTCAGCTGGAGCTTGATCGTCCACGATCTTTGGATTACTGCATTGAATGACTATACGACTGCGTTGATTATACGAGAGCTTCGAGCGGATATTTCAATGTTTGAATTTTGCGGTAAGAATTTAAAATCTGTAGTCAAAGCGAGGTAGTTCATAAAACGCTTCATTAACTCAGTGACAGCAGTTAGCCTACATGTATGTTAAACGAGATCAACAACGGCCTAGGCCAAATTATATCGATAACGAAATTGTTCATTTATCATATTTAACTCAAGCGTTATGTTTAATACAAGGTTAGTTAGGCTTATTCAAAGCGCTTAGCTCTCCTATAAAGTTTGGTATGGTATCATTACGTTAACGCAGTCCATGCGGGGCGCCATTGTCCCTGCGTATTTCTGTGTATTTTAAAGGCATAGTCTTACCTAGGCCGTGATTTACGCGGAGTTGTTTTTCTTTCCGCGGAACCTTATCTTATCGGTGTCTCGAGTTCATCGAGGATACAGCGCTACAGACTTGTTTACGTAAGCATCTGTAGGCCTGTAGTCTGCAGCACGGAACGGCAACAGTACTACGCTGTACTGACACCGCAGCGTGGCGGTGGCTTGCAACTGGGTGATTGACGTGCGCTGCATGGGTTAGACCAAAGGGTTATCGTGATAAGGGATGCCGTCCTGGATGGAAGGAAAATAGTGAAATAAGTATATAAGTAAACTCGTATTATAAGTTTTAGCATTGCAGCTTGAACTGAATGACTCATCTTTGCTTTCGGAAGCCTTTCTTGGATTACATTACCTGTCACGTATTGTTGGTTTCTATACATATTATAACCTATCACAAGCAACATAATAGGTTACAGTATCGCATAGATCTGCAGCATAAAAAAGGCAGCATTTCTCCCGTTCAAAATGTTTAAATGCTAACAAAAGATGTAGTGGAACCGTGGAAGCATACATGTATAACTTGCTCTTCGAAACCAATGAGGGGCATCGAAATCGTTATCATGTTCCATTCTTCGGTGCCAAAATTGTTCTAGGTCTTATCATTATTATGCCTCATTGGCCGTTTTGGGAAGACAAACAAGGAACAGCGTCAATACCGGTACACAAGAAAGAACAATAAAATGCAATGAAAGAAGCAAAGATGTAAAAAGAACGAATGATCCGTAGACAAATTTGATGAACTTGCATACATGCAATAGTTCAAAGAGTAGTTCAAGTAAGTTTACTTTTAAAATTCTGAAATGAATAAAAATTTATAGTTTTTGGATTGCTTTCATCGATGATATTATGTCTTCTTAATTAATCAACGCTACGGTCGCTCAGAGTCGAGTTGTGGCTACGGTTCCGGCGTCATGCCGTCCGGTCACCACGAGTCCGAGTTCGGATTGGCTGCGGCCGCCCCTGTGGGCGGGGTCGAACGGATGACTGACAGCTCCCCTCCTCCCGGATCGCCGGACACTCAGCTGGTCCACACCGGAAGTCCAAACTTCATCTGTTCCGCGCTTCCGTCACACTGGAGGGCCAACAAATCACTACCGAAGGTTTCTACTTCTGTTTCTATTCATATTTATTGCTTCGGACTAGTTTCGATGAGTGCTATAGTGCTAAAGGGAATTAATCCTGAAAATGTAAAATCACGTGCGCGATGCCGTCTCATCCAAGAGTGAATTCTCAATTATTCATAATTTGAGATGGCAGACGCTATGATCGTGCCGGGCGCCGTTCCGCAAGCGAGTTTTGAAAATGCAAACGAATAGAGCAGTTATGCTATCAATAGATTTCAATCTAAACGGAACCTTAATCTAAAAACCTAAACCTAAACGAAGCATTTTAACAAATGTTCCATAATAGAATACGCTTGCATTTCGAATTACGCGTCTGGCAGGTGTTCCGCGTGGTTGCGGTGGGTGACGAGGTGAGAGACGGGACGAGGGTCACCGTGACGGCGGGCAGCGACGAGAACTTCTGCGGAGAGCTTAAGAATAATGTGAGCGCCATCAAGGGCGGCGTCGCGGTCTTCCACGATCTCAGATTTGTTGGGCGCAGCGGCAGAGGTATAGGCCGCTCTAGTTGATAATACTGTAAAACGTGGAATTTTTGCTGCTTGTGGTATTTTTCTGCATGACGGTTTTACCTATAAATTTTACTGCACTTAATTTTCATGTTTTTTTGGGGCGCATTATATAGCTTCACTTTCACCAATTTATAGCTTGCACAGCTTAATTTTTGCTGCATGTATCTTTGGCGAGTTTTCCCAATTTGGCCAAAATTGCATGCATGCGACTATTTAATGTTTTACGGTCAGTAACTACAAGATAAAACCGAGCATAGTCAATTCTGCTGGCCGAGAACCAATGGAGCTATTCAAATGGAGCCTCAGTGCACGGGGCTGTGATCGTCTGACAGTCACTGATGCGGGCCCCCATGGACTCGGCTCTAGGGTTGTCCCTCTTATTCCCCGTGGGCCTGTCCCATAGGCAGAATAAAGCTGATAAAAAGTTTCACAGTCGAAATCAGTCCGTTCCCACTACCGCAGCTGCATTCCCCCGCTGGATGGCGACATTCAGCCTTTAATTGCCGCAGGAAGGCCGCCGATCGTCTGTATTAACTATAGCCTAACGTATCTGGTGAATTTTTAGAACAATTTAAGAAATTAAAAAGACAACAAACTGCTAATCGAATAATTTAATCTCTAGGCTAATCATAATTGAACTCGATTGGAGTGTGGCTGGCTGATTGACCCGGTTACATTTTGACTTTTCTTGGCGATGTAGAGAAGAGTTTTGACTGGTTGATCCAGTTACATTTTGAATTTTGTGCCGGTGCAGGGAAGAGTTTTGCGCTGACGATTCTCGTCAGCACCAACCCGCCACAAGTCGCCACCTACCAGAAGGCGATCAAAGTCACGGTGGACGGGCCGAGGGAGGCGCGTTCGAAAATCAGTGAGTTTTATGGTGAAGATATGAATCCGTAATTTTGAATCATACCAAAAATGTCTTGTTACGTAGATTTTAGTTTGATTGCCTATGTATAGCGAAACTTGAAGCTGAAATGCCATTTAGTTGGGCAGCTCATATTTAAGTTTTTCCCAACCTCAATCAAATTCAGAGTGAATCATGGGACTATACCAAAAATTAATGTGATGAATTATGCTAGTAGTACTAAAATACATTTAAATCTAATGTAGGCTGTTTAACAATACAAATCTGAAGGATTTTTCATTCATTGGTTCAGCTACTTATATTACATAGTACTTGTACTACCTCTTACAGTGTATACTTAGTTTGTAATACAGTGGGTCGAAATACATTACTCTACACGATCTCAGCGATTGTATAGCCGTATTTATAGCCTGTATCTTGGCGACACGCTTAGCCATAGGTTGCCAATAAGGTTGGTATTTTTGGCCTACAGATTTAATTCACTTGAATCATTCAACCGTAGCCTAATGATGCGGCGTTATCATTCAAGTGAGCAGATTGCCCACACACTGTCACGTTTAAAACTGCAGTAGGCCAGTCATGCTTTCCATGACAAGGATGTGAAATGGAGCGTGGCAACTGTGAACAGAAGATCAAGATCGAAATAGGTCAAAAATCGAACGATCAAAAATACTCCAATATTTATCGCTTATTTCATCCAATGCTCCGAGACTCAGCCTATATAATTGGTTATCGTTAAAAAATGCCGTTCTGTTCTGAGAGCATGTTCTGTTCTGAAATGACAAAATGACGTAAACGCTTTAAATAGCGCCATCTTGCTAATGCATTTTACTAAAATATCCAACAACGGGTTACAAACATATATAATGTTTTGGCCAGCAGTAATTGTCCTACAAAGACTACTGCGTGGAGATAAAATGTCTGAAACAGTTTTGAATCATGTCTGCAATTTTAGTAGGTATTTCTGTTGAGACACTGTAATAATCGTTCTACAATTCATGCATGCAATTCATGCGCGCAATTCATGCACACAATTCATGCACGCAATTCATGCACGCAATTCATGCATGCAATTCATGCACACAATTCATGCATGCACTGTCGTAGTCTCTTTCTTCCTTAATTATTTCCTTATTTATATAATGTTGGTTTGCAACACCTGTGCGTGTGCGAAGTAAAAGATTAAAAAGTGGGGTCGTCGCCTCTCTTCAATTTTTTTTGTGGTCGTCCGATGCAAAAGGATGAGAACCGCTGGTTTAAACCCTTTCAGAGTTGCAGACAGACGACCGTCGGCTGTTCTTCCGTCACCTTCCGGCGCCGGATGGGAGACGGAACGACTGCGGGGGCATAGCGGACACGTTTGAACGGTCCCTGAGGGAACTTGATCAGCTGACCAGGACTCTCAACCAATCGGGATTCAACGCGTGTGGAAACGGTACACGTGCATGCAATTATTACGTTAACTAAAGTTGGCTGTCTAATAAATTATATTGGTATGCATATTAAATTGCGTCTGAGCTGTTTCAATCGCCGGATTGTCTGCCGAGAAAAATGACGTCAAGCTGTAAGCTTATTGAGCCGACTAGAGGTTTACCCAGTGCATGCCAATATTTGATTCAATATTTATTGAGCTAATTTGAAGTCAAATGCATGCAGCTGATATTTTATTCTATTCTAATATTTAAGTGTATAATAGAGATTTGGAGATCAATATTTTCGGCTAATAAATAGGTCTGGTTTTTACCATTAGGAACATCAGTGTTTGATTTCGGTTAAGTTGTATCCACAGGGCTTTGAAGTTATTTGTCAATTGCACAGTTATGTTCTTTGGCTATGGATTCTTGAATTCATGTGAGGATTCAAACTATGCAGTTAGCACTGGGTCTTAAATAGTTAAATTTTCAACGGTTCTATTGAGATGTGATGTTCTTTGTGAATTTGTTAAGATCGGTAGGCTATATTGAAATGATGCAATCGCCAAATTTTTTCTTGCCTATTTTAACATGGCAAATTTGTTTGTAGGTTGTTAAAATGTATAGTCCTAGTTCTTTTACTCACGCAATTCTGCAATTTGTAATGCTTTATGCGGCTCCATTCATCAAAGTTTTTTGCGGTTGACACTTTTCAGCATCAAGCACATCCCTTTATGTAAATATCACAGTGCTGTGTTCTTTAGGGATTGACATCATGTGTTACAGTCAGCTTGCATACTGCATAATTATTGTGGTTTTTTCTTGCATTTAGTTTTTGCATGTCTGTTGCGTGAAATAAAACAAAACGTTTCCATAGTCCTCACGCTATTCACTAGCTTTAAACTTATTCCATGTTTCTCTCCAGATTCCAGCCTCGGTCTCGGATACAGTCCTCAGTGCCACAGTTCCTCCGGAAGCAGTGAGCATCTGTTGGACATCGGGTGGAATCAAACAAATGGAGATAAATCCTTGAGAGGGATGGATCTGTTGCAAGCCGCGTCATCGTATGCCAGTTCTACAGCGATGCAGAATCAGACGATATCACAGCCTGGTAGGGCGATCGCACCACATGTTTTAGTGACTTAGTATACGTGTGCTGCATGTTTTAATAAATAAATTGATGGTAATATTAAACAAAATAGCATGAATTAGTGGTACTATATAATACTTAAATTTGTAATATTTCGATGCATATATGGGCCTCATTGTTTTATATCATAATAGCTCATTTGAGATAGGCCTAATTTTTATATTATCATAATAGCTTACTTGAAATCAAATGCATGCAGCTGATATCTTATTCTATTCTAATATTTAAGTGTATAATAGAGATTTGCAGATCAATTTTTGCGTCTAATAGATAGGTCTGATTGTTACCATTGCGGACATCAGTGTTTGATTTCGGTTAAGTTATATCCACAGCGTTTTGTCTGGCAAGAGATTATCTATTGGTTGCAAACACCAATCGGTCACCTCAAATTGAATATCTGATGTCTAATATTACACAGACTTACAAGGAACTACCCGGTAGCTTGATATGAATACAGGTCGTGGAATTGTTTGCTAACATCAACGGTCATTATTCAACTGGTTGACCTGTTCTTGGATTTCAATGAGGCACAGACAGTTGCAGACTACATGTATGCAGACGAAAAGGTGCTAGACTCCTCTATCCTGTTGTGAACAGAACTGCAACTGTTACTGCTAAATTGAAGTCTGTGTGAGTGCACATTGTAACAGTGTAAAGTAACAGATAGATTTATGATTGTTATGGACACATCTATATCAATGGAAAGGTTATTAATAGGTTGAAGAGCAATAGAATGAAGAGGTCAAATCGTCTGACGATCAACGGTGTCAAAGGCTTTTGTATTCTCTATGGATGTTGCTATATTTATTCTTGTTGGTAGAAAAGGATGTGAAGCAACATTTAAAGAGAAAAATATAACGAAGTGGGTGAAGTCTATCGATGAAGTAGGCTGCTGTCTTCGTGTGCAAGTTTGCACTATAAACGTATTGCTCGTTTGTTGCACAAAAAATGCCTCAATGCGGCTAACGTGTGAAGCCATGTGTACAGTGAGTGATTCTGATGAAATCGATGTTGTGATAAGACTGCTGTCTGCAGGCCGGGCGACTATACAGTCATTCTAAATAGAATTCATGGTCACCCAGTTTAACGATTTCATACAAATCATTCAATAGAGCATATTTATGCAGGCGCAGGTAATACGAAAATTGGTTGTAAACCGACTAGGCCGACTAGCCGACTAGGCCTACTATAGCGTACTATTGCAATCGTTGATGCAGAACGCTAAAGCTATTGTCAACGATCACTTTATTAATCTAGTTAATTCAATTTCCTGATGCATGAAATTCTATTCCGATAGTGTGTGCGTGCTCATACAACTCTGCTTGCTTAACTGTGCTCTAACGAGCTAGATATCTTTTTTACTTATTTTTTGTTGTTTCTGTACTATGTCTGTTTGTTGCCTTGGTGGTGAATAAAGATTCATATATATAAGTTCCAGTATGGCATTAACAATAATAGCCTCTGTTTTACGCATATTAAGAAATTGTGATGTTTTCTGAATTAATCACCAATTGCCTTTTAGGTATTTTTTATAGATAGGCCTGCAATTTCATGACTTCCTGCTTAACCAACTAACCAATTGAATGTATTTATCAAACTTTCTCTAAGAATTCTATTATTATTTGATCCAACTGACGTTGATGCTAGCTTGAGGCATGTGTAGAAGTATTGTTGTGTATTTCTATTTCGCATGCTGTAAAGTTTAGGCTAAACCTTATGCATTTGACATAGGTTAAATGAACTATCTTATCCTAATTTTATCGCGCCTAACAAGAAGCATGCGTCTCATTGGTTGCAGTTTACAAACAATCCTTCGAGCGACAGCCAGCCTTCAGGCCCCAGCAGTTCAGCCTCGGCCCCAGCGGCTGCATCGACCCCCCCCAGGCCCCGGCCTACCCCCTAGTCCCCGAGCCGCGCCGCTGGAGCGACCTCGCTCGGCACCAGCTCCCCCTCAGCGGCCTTGACTCCTCGCGCATCGCCCTGGGGGGCAGCGGGGGGGGCCTGGCCCCTCGGCGGGGCGGCACGCTCGCCATGCCCCAAGGCGTAGGGCTAACCGCGTCTCTCCCTTCCTTCCTTCCGCAGTTTACGATGACCGGAGACCTGGGCGTCTCGGACCCTGATGGACAATACTACCGGAGCAGGCACCGGCTGTCGGAACCGGATTTAGGTGCATCGTTAGGAAACCTACAGATGCCGCCGATGGGGTTTCAAGCCACCAGGGGGCTCGAGGGGGGGCAGAGGGGCCTTCAGGGGGCCGCTTCCCTCTCAGGGGCTTTGCTTCCTTCGCTCGGAATCAACCCGCCGCCGCGGTATCAGAACTCGAATTTAGATTTTGGTTCCGTCGCGGCGTTTTCCGCGGGGTCGTCGGTGTCGCTGTTGCCCCCGGTGTCCCTGCTGTCGTCGACGCTGATGAGGCCTAGTGGGAACGCTGTTTATCGGGATTTCGGCGGGCAGATCGATGCGGGGCTGAGCGTGATAGGGGGCGTTTCGTGGCAGACGCCTAGTTTAGGCGGTGGTGTGAATAACCACGTGGGATTCGGTAAACTGCCAACGTTGGAGTGTGTAAGGCAGGAGGACGGGCAGATGAATTCTGGAGCGGAGTATGGTGTGATGATGGGGAGAGGGATTGGCGTGGATTCGAATTCGAATGCCACGAAGCGTATGATGCTGAACGGAGATCAGCAGCAGCAGCAGCAGCATCAGCAGCATAATCAGCAGCAGCAGCAGCTGCAGCAGCAGCAGCAAAGCCATCAGAGGAGTCATCAGAATGCTCTGCCCAAGTTTGATGGTGTTGAGTTGGGTTCTCTGTGGAGGCCGTATTGACTTTGTGTGTTCCGGAAATCACGGCTGTCCTAGCTGCTTGTGTCTAGCGGTGGATGGCTAACACCTCTAGTGCAATACCTCTAGTGCAATACTTCTAGTGCAACAGTTCTAGTGCAAAACTCAATCTCTACTATGCTGATGGGCTCTTGCATGTCCGCGTACTGAAACCATGCAACGGGTATAAGTATATTCTATTGCACAGATTTGCTCAGTGTTATCATTAGGGTGAGAAAATAATTTCCAATGTGCTCGCGAAATTTAGCCGACATTTTCCTAAATGTGGTTTGCTCATTGTTTATTCACTTTGACAAATTGATCTTTTGAGTCTCATTTTTCCTTCGGAAGAGAACGCAAAGAGGGACCACAGAATATGGTTTTTACAGATTTAAGAACAATGAAATTATTTTTCTTAAATTATACCAAAGTTTTATTTTCAATCTAGATCTAACTATTGATTGTCGACTTTCTAAGATATTGGAAAATTTTCCAAACCGCGGTAGCACTGTATCATTATTGTTCTTAATGAGCAAAGGATTCGTTGTGACACAGTCTTGTGAACTCCACTTGTATAATTAAATTATTGCTCAATATCTACGTGCTGTATATTGAAAAGTATTATGAAAAACATAAATTATTGCTCAATATTCTACATAGCCCACTGTATTATGAGTGTTTACAACTACATGATTGCTCAATTTTTCATAATAAATGGTATAGTCATTGTTTTAGAGCAGGCGCTGCTCAATTTCTTCATCTTAGAAGCATAAATTAATACTGTAAACTCTGACTTCGAGTTATTCTTACTGTTCAAATTTTACATGTACAGTGTTGTGCGAATTAATTGCATCAAGTCCAAAACAACACAAAAACGAGTTTGTAATAGTTTTCTTTGACTTAGTAGCTATTCTAATACTTAATATTTCCTCCTCGTGCTGCAATTACACTCTTTACACGATTTGGCATAGAATGAACCAAGGTACTGCACATGTTCTTGATTTCATGGTCATGGAACCATATTTGGAGGATAGCTTCTATAAGCTTAGTTTTAGTGATGCGGTCATGTTTTCGCAGCCTTTTTCTAACAATTCCCCACAAATTCTCAATCGGGTTAATATCTGGTGAATTGCCAGGCCATGGAAGAGTATCAATGTTGCTATCCTCCATAAATTTCTTAACTTTGCGGGATGTGTGGCAAGGAGCCAAGTCATGTTGAAATGTTTCGTCTCCGTGTGGAAACTGTTTCGACATCTCCGAAATTAACTTCCTCTGTAGAACCTCAATGAAGTCATCAGAATTTATCATCATAAATTCTGATGGTTTCATTGAGGTTCTGTAGCCATCAGAATTTATGATGATAAATTCTGATTCACTTCATTGAGGCACAGCACTGTAGGCCTAGCCATTTAAATTCCGTTATTAACCTATTACCCTTTCATATTCTAGGCACGCAGCCTAAAAAGCTAATTTCCTTTCGCTTTTGACAAACAGTCGCAGCATGTTGTCCAATGGAATGAGCAAGGTGGATGATTTGTCTGCCGACATAAATTGCTGACATCGCTGTGCGCAGATGTTTTATGAGGCGAAGGCTGGATAATTCTTTTTCGGCATTAAATGACGTCACCGGCAGGGTTAAGTTTAGGAGGCGTAATACGCCTAAAAACAGGCTTGAAAAAACACTGTGCGCCAACTTTGAAAGGAGTAGGCGTATAGGGCTATGCCTGAAATTTATTAGTGCACGAGGCATACTATTAGGGCTATACGGTTTTATTATAACTGTGGTGGCGTAGCGGTTTCCTGTGTGCGAGAAAAAAGGATAGGAAATTTTTGTCGATTGTTTAGTTGAAGTTAGGTGTACGGAAAGGCTGCATTGGTAGAAGCCGTTATGGCTTCTTGGCTATAATATAGCCGCTTGGCTATAAAATCGACAATGACTGGTAAGAATGACTTGGAAAATCCTGTCAGCACCCTAGGCCTAGGAATGTTGTTCGCTGGTGCAATTGGCGACGTTCCACGTCCTACATTAAATTTTGTAAATGACCGATCAAATCTTTCGAAAATGGCCTACTCAACGTTCTAGCTAACATGATTTGTGACGAATGCTCAAGTAATTAGCCTAGCTAGTATAGCAATTCATGGCAGAACATAGCACCGAAGCTATCATGATTTAATTCAATCAATCAAATACGTTTATGATGTGTGCAGTCTTAGTTTTAGCAACAGTATGTTCCAACAAATAGTAATATTCACAAAGCAATCCTACACAACGATCTAAAATTAAAATCTTGAACTCAATCCGCCGCTATTTAGGCCAATATTCGCAGGCTACTCAAATACTTTTGACCGTCTAGTGCCATCGATGTCTAGTGCTAAACAAAATTGGCAGAAAAGCAATAAATTTATATGCTCATGCATGTTGTGTGTCAAATTGTCAATCGAAAACCATGGGTTTAAAAATCGCAGCATCGCATAAACTAAGCCAGACATTCTTAGATCAAGCTGGCTGCTAAGAAACGAGGGAAAGTTTCAAAAATTAAACGGAAATTCACGGAATTCCTAGAAGCTGACATTGTCGAAACAGCACAACAACATCGCTCACTTCGTTATTTACACCATCAGTATAGAAAAAAACAGTTGTTGTTCTAGAGCTTTTAAATCTATGGATTTAGAAGAGTTAATAGTTTATAAGCTGAATAACTAAATCTCTAATGCAGGGTTCCCGCTCAACTTTTTTTTTCTTGGCGTCCAGACGCCGAGACCCATGCGTTTTGTCTCGAGACGTCAGTGTCTTCTTTTTCCGGGCATTGCAGCCATCAGAGTACTAACATACCACACATTATAGCTTAATGCAATTGCAGCTACGACGAGATCTATGAAATCTGGCGTCTGAAGACTCCAGGTTTGCGATTTTAGACGTCACGAGACACCAGGGATATAATTTTTTGGCGTCTGCGTCAAATTTTTGGCGTAATAGACCCCGCGATGTCAGTTAACGGAGGCCCTGATCTATTGCCTAGGCCCAAATCTAATTAATTTACAATTTCAACCTATCGGCAAAGTTAATATTCCAAGTTCAAACAGAATGTGACTTGCCTACGAGTAGGCCTGCCCTACGTGCTAAAGTCTGCAGCTGCCGCCCTGGCACTGCCACGCGTGGCAGTACACTGTTGTTTATGTGTACGTCACACGCTAGTTCATCATCAGTTCTCAGTAGTCTGATAATCATCACTTATATTGGTATTCACCATTGCGAGTTAATCTCGAGTTAACCTCCGCTTAATCGGCGGATTGTGTGACGTCACGCTAGGCATAGAAGATTGACAACGGTCTATTGACACTCTCAACTCTCCGATTTGCTAACTTGAGGTTAACTCGCAGTGGTGGGTGCGGATATTAGAGTCGATTTCATAGACCCACCTCCACCTCAACCTCAATGAGGGAGGGAAATTTTCGATTGAGTGGATTTCATAGACCTTCCTCTGCACAAAACGCCTCAAAATCGACCTCAAGATTCGCCTCCAACTCTTCATTTGGCCAAGGTAGCTCCAGACCAACCTTGGAGGCAACCTTTGGCTTGTTTTAGGCCCATTGTATTCACTCTTCTTGGCTTTATGCACTCTATTCTCGACCAAATGGCTTTAGAAAACCATTATATACTAACTCAATGTAGAAAACACACATTTAGTAAAAAAATAAGATTTGCAATTTTTATTCAGTACGATAATGAGAAATAAGTTCTAGTCAAATGATGAACAAGTTTAGTGAGCAATTTTACAATCGCATTTAGTTGATACTGGGCACACTTCTGATTTACCAGATGGCAGCACAGCCTATGTAAATACTAGGCATAAAATTATAATCGAAAATAATTATTTTGGTCCCGTTTGCTGCTCAAAAATTAGAAATTGACTACGGGTAGTCAATAAATATGTTTTAATTACTATACTTTAAATTTTTACTGCTCTAATTTAATTTATACTGAAGTAAATATGCTTCTGGATTGCATTAGAATTGTATTTACTGTCATTTCTGTAATCAAATCTTGCAACAGGTTAGTATTATACGCTTAAAACATGCATGATCAGGATTGAGAAGTATTTTCATTGGCGTATGAATATCTATTGCCTATGAATTGTCCGTTAATTTGAAACACTCCGCCGGCGAACTAAAGAGTACTCAATCGAACTTAGCGCACGTCTTCAAATCAATTTATTCCTAAACGGCTAACACGGCGTGCGTGATTTTAAACCCTCCTCGTTGCCAATATCAGCAGTTTTAGTCAATTTTATCATTATTTAGCCATGATGCTAAAATATTTAACCAAGCAAACCTACAATTTTTTTTAAAGTGAATACACATCTGCTGAGGAACCTGCCTCGGCCGAGGTAGGTCTATGAAATCCATTTGACTCAAAATTTACCTCAAGACAAATTATCTACCTCGGTTGATTTTGTGGTGGAGGTGGGTCTATGAAATTCACTCTTAGTCTGCATCCCCGCGCCAGAGACAAAGTTCAACTTTGGGGTCAGAACAACATCACTCCTATCCGATTATAAAGCCATCGCCGCGACAGTGTTCAGGCAGAAGCAACTGGCAGCGAAGACCTGGACTGCACAAGATAGGAACGAGATAATACCAAGAGAGTAACAGTAATTATTTTAAGAAGGAAATTAACAAAAATCTTAAGTACAGAAAACTGAGAGAGAGACAGAATGAAGACGAAAGCGTTTTGTGTTTCAGTGGCACTGACAATAGTTCTACTGGTAAGTCTCTAAAAGCGCACTTTTCATTATAAATTATTAAAATACATCCATCATCTTTCTGATAACAGTAGGCCTAGATCAAGTAAATTCGAACAATAGTAATAGTATATAATATGACAATTATTTTATTATAACTAAGCCGATCGTACTATACATCTCTACTGGTTATCAGCTGACTTTACTTTAAAACTAAAAATTATTGTATCTCAAAGCCAAACGCCTCGCAATAGGCTAAGGCTAATAGGCTAATAGAGCCGCAGCAACAGCTGCACTACAAACTGACGTGGCATGGAATTGACATTGTGCACAGTTAAGATAAGTAGGCTGCATGAAAAGTTCTGTTAGACGCTCCCCGGACGAGTTGTGGAAGGCGATTAATGAAGGGGGAGCGGTTCTGTGCGGGCTCCCTTGCACAGAATCGGATAGTCTTTTTGCTACACACTGAACTACGAAAAAGAAAACAATGGCTAGGCCCGTCAATTCGGCCCCTCTAGAGTCTAGAGCCTAGAAGCACACTAGGACGATGTGAGCTGCAGGCTGTTCATTTTAGCTGTGCAGCATGAAGCATGAGAATATCATCAATCCCTTTATTTTTTGTTTGTACATGTAGAGCGGAGTGTCAGACGCCAGACGACCAGACCGAACACAGACAGCCAACGCTGGTAAGATACAACCTTTATTACGTGACTTACGTCAGACTATTTTCATTGACCTACTAAGCGAAAATAATTCAATTAAAATATTAAATGTTGTCAAATAAGATTGATCTAGATCTATATTTATATCGGGGATCTTCTGTGAAAAATAAAAAAAACTGCATTTAAAATAATTTATTGCTTTTTTTCTACAACTTCTCGAATTACAGGGCACAAGCAGCTTTGCCTACTGCACATTTCAATTCCACAAAGGCACAAATCGGCATCTGCTGTGCAATGTGCATTAAATAATGCCCTCGGTCTCGCTGTAAGAAGGCATGATAAAATTAATGTAAATGAAGCTGCAACAGTGTTTATAAATCGATTTCCGAAAGTTTCAAATAGTTATTTAAGCATTAAAACGTTGTGTCTCCATAACGAGAAAGTTGAAAAGATTTACTACGAACTGGAACTGTTTGTAATAGTATTGTAGGGCTCTGTAGTACACACACAAAAGTTGTTGCACGCTTTGTCTCCATAACAATTCAATTTGCACTATTGTTACAGTTTGAAGAGAGAAACTGTAAGTTTCATATAATCAAGATGAAATTTTATTTTCTCAGTCTGTATGCACTATGGCCTATTTATGTTTAGCTGATAATGATGTCTGTCAGCTAGTAATTCTTTTTCACATTTGTCTCTTTGAAGTGTAA
The DNA here is from genome assembly GCA_034695025.1 of Chamaedrilus cognettii. Lineage (NCBI taxonomy): Eukaryota > Metazoa > Annelida > Clitellata > Enchytraeida > Enchytraeidae > Chamaedrilus > Chamaedrilus cognettii. Next base: position 3,022 of record JAQIWG010003527.1, on the reverse strand, counting down.
ATGTTATATTTGTCCAGCTACCTGTGCTTGTATGCAAATATGCAACAACTTAGCATGGTTCCATAACTGAGCTGTAGGGGTTAGGTACAGGCGCAAGCCTTCTCGGGATATTTATCTCTTTTTGCCTAACCTTGTTTCTTCTGATGTGACTTGCATTATGTACTTGTGTTTTGTCTTGAAGTAATAAATGTGAAAAAAATAGTTATGTTTTAACTTTATTCAGACGATGTATGTTCGCTGCCGCGTGAGACGGGGCCATGCCGTGCGGCGTTCCCGAACTTCTTCTTCAACGCTAGGACGGGGCAGTGTCAGCAGTTCACGTACGGGGGGTGCGGGGGGAACGCAAACAGATTCACGACACCCGGGGACTGCGAGCAGCGCTGCGGAATTAGACGTAGGGCGTTTTGTTTACCTTATTCTTTTTAACAATAATCGGGCGAGAAGTGGATTATGAGCAAAAGCGCATCACCCGCATTGGTCGTAAATATTATGTCTTTAATCTATAATGTATAGGCTACGACGTGAATTCAAATTTTACACAGCTTTAGCAGTAAATACAATTAGTACACCAATACTTCGGGGACATACAGGTATTAATCCAATATCATCGATCAACAACATGCTATTATTCAAAATTGAAGGCTATTTAGCGAGACTGGACATGAAATGATCTTCTTTCGAGTGGCACACGGCAAGCATGCACTGCTCGCAAACAGTAACATTTTGCATCTTACTAAATTTAGCCAAAGTATTTTCATTTTTCCCTGTCGTGTCTAATCGTTGTTACATAGCCTAGGCCAGCATTTATAAACTTGTCCTGCGTTTACTATGAATCAACAGTTGCGCGAAATCATAACATCTATAATGTAATCATCGCATAATAAAAACGTATGTGTAATAATTATATAAAATATAATACTGGTGTGGTGTAACTGGCCACTGCATAATGCGTGTTGTGCTTGTTACATGCAGCAGGAGCAGCAGCTGTCAGACCTGTGCAGCCAATAGCAGTCCCAGAAGCACAGCCACAAGTCGTGCTCGCTGGGTCCGCTGTACAAAGATCGGAGGAAGCCACGGTTCGACCCTGTCCCCCCTTCAGGCGCCCCTGCAACAAACAATGCCCCAACGGCTTGCTGCTCGTCAACAACTGCCCGGTCTGCGCGTGTCAGCCCTCCACCACCGTCGAGTGCCCGGCCATTGAGTGTCCAAACGTCTGCCCTCCAGGCCAGCGCTACGCGTCGGACGCCGACGGGTGCACGACCTGCAACTGCCAGACCCGTCAGCGGGCCTCCCGCGGGCCCCGCAGCCCCTCGCGCCGAGGCCCTCCCAGGGGAGGCGACAGCGTCGAGTGCCCCACCAATATTTGCCTGAAGGAGTGCCCCCATGGCTTCATCAAGGACCGCTTCGGGTGCGAGGTGTGCGTGTGCGCCAGGCAGGCGCGTCGAAAGTTGAGTGGGGCGGCGGGGGGGGCCAAGTGCGGCGGTCCGCAGGTGGGGTGCACGATGTACTGCCCCGGGGGGTTCGTGAAGGGGGCGGACGGGTGTGATACATGTCAATGCGCCGAGGAGGGAGCGGCGGGGAAGGACGGCCAGCGCCGCGGGGGTCGTGGGGGGAAGCATCATGGCGGAAGGAAGCATCATCATGGCAATGGCACGAGTGGAGAGGGAGAAACGCCTGCGCATCTACCGGCTAACGTTCCCGGGGCGCCCGCGCAGCTGCCAGCCAACATCCCAGCATCACCCGCGCATCTTCCCGCAAACATCCCTGCGCGGGGAGGCACCAGAAACTCCCCGGCGCATCTCCCAGCTAACAAACCCGCGCGCGCGGTCACCCGGGACTCCCCCGCGCACCTCCCTGCGGAGGCCGACTGCTCGACTGTGCGCAACTGTCGCAAGCACTGCCCCAACGGATTTCTCAAGGACGATTTCGGCTGCGACATGTGCGCTTGCAGCACGCGTCAGGCGCCGAAGCGAGCCGGCGTGACGCGCTGCGCCACGTGCACCATGTACTGCCCACACGGGTACAAACCCGGCGTGGACGGGTGCAACAAGTGCGAGTGCAACGAGCCGCGGGCCGTCCAGCCGATCGTCCCGGCGCACTGCGCAGACAGGGGCATCTGTAGGATGCACTGCGAGAATGGCTTCAAGGCGGGCAAGGACGGGTGCGCCATCTGCGAGTGTAACTAGCGGAGGGACTGGCGGGTGATTTGTACTGCTTGATTAATGGCCAGTAACTCATAATGCTGACTTGTCTATCATCATTGACGATATATCGTTAAGAAGAAGCTGTGTGTGAGCTGCAGCAAGTTTGAGGTCACATTGTGTGTCTGGTTAAATTTAAATAAAAGGTTGTTTCCACATCGTTTGTATAATTGTCAAGATTACTTGTTTTCTGTTAAAGGGCTAACAAAATACCCTTTGTTTTTTTGTTGAGCATGCGGGCGTACTTGGATTTGAAACAATTCATTTTTATCTATGCCCAACCTGCAACAGAAAAAAAAAATTATAAATCTGTACGTCTAGGCCTACAAAATTTTTGTTATAGCCTCTTTATTTTGTAATGCTTTATATTAATAATTATAATCATAGATAACATAGTCAACTGAATAATGAATTGCTGCTATAATCAGGGTGTCAAACATTCTTTGTGAACATTGCTAAAGCGTATAATAGATATTATTGTAGGCCTCTCTTGTTCATGCTAATTTGGAAGAATGACCTGAAAACTTGTTGGATTGGTTAAAAGTAGGCTAGCCAAAGAAAACCTTGCAAGATTTAGGCTAAAGAGTCGATTGTAAACAAATTTCATTTAATAGGCTATCGAAAACTAACTAAATTAATCTTTTAAAATTCTAAGTAGATTAAAACACTAAAAATAAAACCTTAATTATTATCCTAGAGCATCCGTTCCGTGTATGCAATTTACATTGGCTACATCTGTCTAAATGCTTAGGCTAATAACTGAATTTTGTTGTAAAGAGCTAATGCCCCCCCCCCCCGCCCCCCCTTCCCCCAAGAAATAA
>JAQIWG010003526.1:0-17694 GCA_034695025.1 Chamaedrilus cognettii | reverse complement strand
ACTATTCTAACCTCTGATTGGTCGTGGATGATGTAATATCTATTAATACACAGCTGCCAGCTGCTGTCGAAGATAAAGTCAGCGATAAGTCAATCGGGCGCGTTTTGGCCTTCATGAAAGAGATTTTTTCCACTGGCAGGTTAAACCTTTTTGGGAGGATAGTCTAAACCGTTGGTTTATCGAAAAGATCAACAAAAGCAGTGATGACTAAGAATCCGGCCTTAAGCATTTTACTACCTTCTGAATATTTTAAAACTGTTTCGTTCAGCCCAGTGCTTCCTTTTTACAATTTAAGCCTTGAATGGATAAAAAACAACAATTACAAAACGTGAGATGATTTGTGGCAGGTCATGTACTTGTATGTGGTTGGTATGGTTGCGGGCTGCGTTGGCTATCAACAATCCGATGCGATATTAAGCCTAATCGTAGCCTAGGTTCATTATTACTATCAATTGATCAGGAGTCACCAAGCAAGTATCAGTAGCCAAAATACGATGTAGAGTTTTCTATGCCGGTGATTCAAAAAAATCACCGCCTACATTGCAGTTTAAATTATCAACCGCTGAATAGCCTACATGATAGGCTAGATCAGATTTGTTGTTGTTGCGCGTTATTCTTTGCTTATGACCAATTGTCTCTTGGTGGTTATTATAGCAAACAGATATTATTTTATCAGACAATGAAACAAATTATTCGCAATCAAATTCGAGTCAGCCAGTGAAATTGCAAGCACAATAAAGCAACGCATCGGCATACAATAAATCGTATACTAGGCCTATATTGGCAAATGTTAATACAATAGCAACAAAACTGGTTAAAAGCGCATAACTGGCTAAAACCATAAAACTGCAATCAGTGGACCTGTACAAAGTGCACATATTCAAAAATTGAGAAACAATAAAGTTCTCGCGAATGTAACCCTATTTAACGTCCACTTCATCTTTGGTCGCCCGTTTAACTATATTAACTACAATAAATAGCATGTGTTCGGAGCCAAAAGAGGGCAATGTTGCCCAATACGGTGATTTGGCACATTTTTTATGATTTAAAACTTCTACTAGTAAAATCCACAGCGTGTTTTATATTAATTAATTTTTTTTTTTTATCATAAACATTTTATCTTATTGTTATTAAACAAACCGAATCAAACAAGCAGAACAGGTGAGACTAAGCATGAAATGTGAATCTTTTCAGCATGTGTTTGGAAGCCATTTTCAAGTTACTTGTACCTTCCTGGTCCATAATAATTAGCAGTTCTGTTCTTTAGTGCGAGCTATGCACTGGCAAAAACAATCACTTGACATTCCAGTGGTATGACTACAAGGTTCACTTGCGTCACACACACACACGTCAGTAGACTATAATTGCACAGGCTATGCAAACACTTGAGGTCGCTCTAGCATCACGCTATCAAAGAACAAGATAAGCCAACAGCCTATCTCCAAAATAGTCTCCATATAATAATCCCCTAAACACGAACTCGGAACTTCCTGGATTTTTTATAAAGCCATAGAACCTAAGTATAAGTAAGCTAGACGTGCCTCTAAAGAACTTCATCAGGGGTCCACGCCGAGGCCTGCAGGGATCAGCAAGGGCGGGCCCTGGATGGGGCCCTTTTGTTCTTCACAGCAACAGGCCCACCACACGGTCTTTTTGTGACCCTCAACACTCGCTTCAGAGACGTCTTTTCTTATCGACGTCGAATTTCAAATAGACCTCTGTAAGCCTGCTAAAATTTTAACAGCTAATTCTTTTGACAAAGCCTAATGGTGTCACATCACGTCAGAATGACTACACCACGAAAACCTGCTGCTCTTAAATCATACTGTAGGTCAAAATCATCTGCATGGTATGTCAAATTGTACACGTACACGTACTAAATTAAACGTACTGTTAAATTTTGTACACAACAATTATTGTTGAACGGGACACAAAGAAGGCGGACCCAGTGCTGTCATTCAAGACAAATCGGTATCGATATCGTAGGTATTGCTCTGTAACAAGACTAGTACTATTTTTAGTCAACACTGGGTTACACTGTGTACATTATACTAACAAGGCAAGCATACAATGCAAATTGTCAACAATGCTTCGCCTGCATAGGACTTCAAAATCATCAGAGATCAGAATAATAACGAGCATAATCGTCAATACAATTACAATGGAGTAGAAAACGACTTGATCACGTTTCTTTAAGATTGATAAACAACATTTTAATCAGATAGATTCTTCTAAATTGTCATTTAATGAAGTCTTACTCGCTGGTGTAGTGGGGTAGGGGTTGGCGTGTCCGAGAGAAGTCGTAGCCCAGACGACGAGCAGGAGAAGCTGCAACGTCTCACATATCTGCATCACTGTACAGCGGCACCTCCCTTCTCGAAGCGCGTCGAGTCGACCCATTGTTGACAACAGATCTGCTTGGTCTGTGACAACAGTCGAGAATGTTTTCTCAAGAATATTCGTTGCCACTAGTCGCTACCAGCTAAGAGAAGAGTCTGCGGTGTTCAACGGGTATTTATCTCCAGAATAGAAACAGTAAGGCCTGTAAGCTTGGTCATGAAACTGCGGTGCAAGGAACTACAGTGCGTGCAGCGTAGTGAGGCCATCAGCTGACTGGTCTGGTCTCGTTCATTCTAATCGTTACTGAGAAATCGTGAATGAGTAGGCCTGTAATTATCGCAGTCGATACGGGTCAGTGTCCTTTTTTATTGTAGCTGTAGCTTATAGCTTGTGCTGAACCCCTGTTTAATGCCTATCAGCTTTTCTAGGACCAACCGATACAACTAAGCCTACAGAGTATCGACTACAGTACGTGTACGCATAATCATGTATGCGTCACAGCGTCGGTAGACGGCAGGCCTAGGCCCATAGCCTTCAGTGCAACCTAGTTGACAGAGCTAAAATTAGGGTTCAGCGAAATAGGCTGCGCGATCGTCGGCCCTTGCAGATCCACTATCGGACTGTACACACGCGGATGACGTCACGGAATATAACGACGCAGGCCTCCGCGAGCTAATAATTTAGACACGAGAACACTACGGTTTCGGATTCTACAAACGTCTACGTGCAGGCCCTACGCGACTATTTCGACGAAATGCAGTTACCGATGGCCTATAGATACATTGGAGCGTAAGGCCTGGATGAAGACCTGAATAAGCGAACGCTTACGTGTAGGCTACTTCTGTTACCATACTCTGTTACTTCGGTGAATGGCTTAGAAAATGTCTGTAAGCACATCCCTTCCTTCCCCGCTCCCCCGCTTACGAGTTCTGATCGGAGTCCAGAGAAAAATTCATAAAGTGGCGTACAGTCGATCCTCCAGGCTACTCCCTTTTCAAAGGCACAGGCGTATTACGCGATTTTCTTAAGAAGGAAGCGCAACGCTACACCGATTTCATCGGAGCTCAATCAGTTTTGTAAGGCTACCGTATTATCGGCTAGCGCCTGAGTCACAAAACCGAGGCCTGTTGAAATGTACAAAGCCCGATGTGAATTCCAATTTCCATTCTGACATTTTATTACGTGGCTCTGAATGTCGATCGATAGTCCATCTACAGTCACAACACACGTATACGCTAATTTTTGACTCTATTATAACTCTAATACAATGTAACTTGGTGTAGCCTAATTAGCAAGCCTAGGCTTACGTCTGTAAATCTCGATAAATCTGTGCTGCTGCGCAGTGCATGTGCAGTGTGACAGTGTGTAATGCGCAAGTGTGCAGACTGAGTGTGTGGGCGGTTAATTATGTCCATAGTTTGGACCGTGCGTTGAGCTGTTTATTTCGTCGTGAATCGTGTCCGCTGCATGTTAACAAAACACTAGTGAGGGTTCGGGATTAAGGATCTATCCTGTGTGCACTGTGCACTGTGCACACTGTGCATACTGTGCACTGCGCAGTGTAGTCCGCGGAGCCTCCATTGATTTAGCCTACATTGACCGTTGTAATTTGGCATAGAGACCTTATAGTCTTATAGAGATCAATCATTCTAATGTTACACCCCCTGCAAGTCGGGGAACAAAGAATTAACTGGCGGCCCAGAGCTCCATGGGAAATAATAAGAGCTCATGGGTCTAATTTTGGTAAATGGCAGAACTGCAAGTGAATGTTTCACCAAGGCCTGATATAGCATGTGTCGGATAATATTTGTGTAGATTGCAAGCGAATGCTGCGTTTGTGCCTTAAAGGTTTGTTAAATGGATTAGAGTTAACAGCAAAGGCTCAGGCCTATCTAGCGTCTCCATTTTGCTGTCATTTTACAGCCTACAATACTGTACATGTAAGTCATGAACGATGAAAGTTTTACTTTAATATTAATAATTGATCGAAGAGTTAAGGTTTAATACTTAACAATAGTAGTGCGCTCGATGTCAAGGCTCCGTGCGATTAGGCAATAAGTATAGTTCTACTAGAAATTTGACCTTAAATATAGCTCGATAGGCTTCCAGCCTTATGACTCATCGCGCAGCCTATCTAGGCTAGAGGACAAGGTTATAGCATAGTCGGGACACGTCAGTGCCTTCTAGTAAAACACGCACGAGATTTACTGAAAGAAGTTCTCGCGCGATATTATTGTGTGCCTACTTATCACAGTCATGGCTGAAGAAGGTTTCGTGGATCATACGCCCTGGGCCCTAGTGATAGATCGCTGCAGGGCTTTGCCGTATTTAGGTCAATTAGCAAACCGAAACGAAACTGTCGGTTATGCAAAGTCACGGCCTATTCGTACGGGTTCAAAGAATAAGTGTAAGCGTATAGAGTATACATGTAATTACATTATCACTGAAGAAGTAAGCCAACTGAGTGAATAGATCTATACACAAAACATGTACGAGTGTAGTAATGATGGTGTTGAGTATGAAGACTTTGCAGAGATATTGAAGGCCTAATGCGTGAGGTACTTGTACATCAACACTGGTGTACATGTACACCAACGTGTGGTAAATTAAAGACACGGGAGACCACAAGACCGTAAAGTTTCGTTTTCTTATTAAAATATTTCTAGGCGTATACATGCAGTAGCATCTATGCACAGCACAATGGCCATTGTTCATATCAATTATGATACAACTCTGATAAAACTCTGATACAACTATGATATAACTATGATATCAACTGTACCAGATACAACTAATTAGGCTCAGTATATAGGGTCTAGCATCAGAACAGCTTACTCATACAAAACTGCAAAGCTATTTACAAGAACAGGAGCACTGACGGGGACAATCCGGAATTATATTGAAAGGCAGGCCTATTTACAAAATCAATATGATCGGGGGTTCAATCAATTTCATCGGGGGGTTAAATCGCGTCAATGACTGCATATAATTATAATACAGTTTCAACACAAAATCTGCAATGCAGATTCAGATGCAGATAATAATTATACTGTATCTAAATTTGAACTACTTGAATTCAGATGCAGATATACGTGTAATTCAACGGCTTAAAAGTTCAAAATTACAATGACACTGCACAAACAGTTATTGCATGTTATTGTATCTCGCTACAGCACCAGTGTTACCGCATGTCAATAATATAAACAATTTTTTTACTGTCGCAGGATTTGGCTGCATGAGAGGGGGCATTATAGTTGAAGGCTTAAAGCTGGAACACCAAGGCTTAAAACACGTCTACATCCTTTGCCTATCGCACCGCACCGCTGCTGCGCGGAATGAACTATTTTGTTCCACACCGTTGTACATGTACTATACTGGATACAAAATAAACTAGATTAAAAATTAAAATTAACACATAGTAAATTAACTAATAACAGATTCACACGATGAGCTTTTTAAAATTAAATTTCAAACGGTATCAAACGATCTAACGCAGGGCCAGGGCTTTATTGATGCTGCTGCTGCTGCTGCTCCTGTGCTGCTACTCCTGCTGCTGCTGCTGCTACTACTACTGCTGCTGCTGCTGCTGCTGCCGAGAACTCAGGTCACCTGTTGGCGCGAGAAGCTGAGTCTGCGGATCGTGTGGTGTGTTCTCCTATACACCACACCTGCATTATTAGTTTAATTAACTGAAATGCCTTAAATTTATTAAAGCCTTTAATTAGGAATTACTTTAATCAAACTCAATCCATCGTCATTGAACTAACACCACAACCCAATACCTAAAAGGTTGATTCTCTCATTTTTGTATGCATCCACACAATATGGTTTCGATTATATCTTTCTGCCGCTTAGCCTATTTGCAAAAGAAACAATTATGAACGTGCATTAGTTTTGATACTGGCAGTGACTGTTTGTCTAAATCATTTGAATTGTAATGCGCCCAAGAAGACCATTGTCTCGACTTGTTCTGGAGCTATAGCCCATATGCAAATTAGCCTGTTTATTTATTTATTATTATGAAGGAACTAACGGATTAATGGCCACGGCACCTAAATCTATATCAATATAACTATGCATGTATTGTAGTGAAATTATCTTAGGCCTTTGCTTTCCCAATTCATTTATCATACACAACTTCAATTTCATTTTACACATTTTTGCTGCAAAACAAAGTCTATAATTATCAAACTCTCTAATTGCTCGACCTCGATTTGAAAATGTAATAAATCGCACATTACTCAAACTGCGGTTTAAGCTAAACTGCAGCTTAAAATTTTTGCGTTGCCTTGGTTGTTTACCTTGGTAGCCTTAATATCTCGTTTTCTTCCTGAAACCAAACAATGAAGAACAATGATAAATTAATTGCGATTTGAATTCCGAATTCCACAGATCAGCCAACAAAGCAGCAACAATGCGACTAACATAGCGCATCAGCTCCCCCCAGGGCCACAACACAACCATTTGGAGGCATGACGAAATGCACCTAAGCACATAGACCTATATTGCGGAGTGCTAGCTTCGCACTGGTCATTATAACATTACACTTACAATAATCTACATGTTTATTGTTTTTTGTTTGTTGGTTTGTGTTAAACTGCATACGTCCAGAATTAAATTAACTAAGTAAAGTCTACAATGCAGTGCCAAATGAAATTAAATCAAATAGCCCAGTTCCATTATCAATAAAACAGTATATATAAACACGTGGGTGATCACTGAGACATATTTATAACTCTGGCCAACAGGCGCCGAGTGCGATACACTCAGAACGCGCTCAAGTTGCCCAGACATGTCATTATTTAATCTATGATTAGGGCCTACTGCTAAACGTGAAATTTTTGATTACATGTCATTTTGGTGAAATTTCGCGATTCAGCATAACTCGTGAAAAAATTACATGAAAATAAAGCTGCAGATAATGGGAAAAACGCGAAAATTTAATGCAGTCAATTTTCTAAGAGACAAAACCGAAAAAATTTCACGCAGGAAAACTGACATGTTTTGCAGTATGTTAAACGCATCTTACAAAAATGATCCGTCAACGCTATACTGTCAACTCTATGCTGTACGCTTGTTTGTCTGTAATTATTTATATAATGTCATACCAATGCAGTTGGTGTTGTTGACGTGCATGCTGTGACAAAGGCAGCAGACGAGCGCAACAACGGCTGCTAAGAGAACAAGGCTGACGACAAAGAACACAGCGAGCAGCCGCGCGTCGCACAACCGCCAGTCGGCGCTCTCAGCCGCGGCTGGGTAGTACTGGACGCACTGGCTGAAGTACTCTGCACAGCCGTGCACCAAAACAACCACACCTTTCAATTATGTACTCATTACTCCACATCTAAGTCCTTTAGATATGAAATGCATAGATAAATGCAGCAAAGCATACAAAATGTCCAGGTGTAGATCTTAGGCCTACAGCCAAACAAATTATACTTGCAAATGTATAGTATGAAAAATAATAATTATCATTTGGAAACACTTATATATAATCTTCAGAATGTAATTGAACAACCTACAAATCGATCCAAGCACGAGGTAGCCAAGGTTTCATCGTATCGTCAATAATCAAGCAGAGCCGCATAGGCCTACTGTTTTAACCTCTAGTCGGATATTTTAGCTAAAATGCACTTAGCAACTTTACGACTTTGCGACTGCGACTTTGCTTAGCTAAGCATCCACTCCAGCCTCCTCCTCGACACGCAGCGAGCCTCGACGAGTCTGTCTAGCATAGCGCTATTTTGAAGCTTTTTTCAGCATTTTGCTTCACTATAATGCAGCAGGGCCAATGAGGCCGGCCTGTTAATTAGCCTACAGTCAATAACACCAGCTAAACAGCCCGTAGTTATGGTGCCGATCATTGCATTTCCAAAATAGTGCAACGATCATCCCGTCCCTCATAAATGACCCACCGGGACAGTTTTCGAAGCAGAACTTGACGTTGTGCAGGGCGGTTTTGGCGGGTGGGCAGTAGTGCACGCACGGTAGTCTAGTCGTGACGTCACTGGTGACGTTGAAGTAGTTGAAGGCGAGCGTGGCGCAGTGCTGCGAGATCGGTGAAGCTGCTGGGGCTGAAAACGGTAACCCAGAGAGTCCAGCGTCATTGACTAAAATGTAAAATATTTGCCACCAATGGTATTATTGATTCCCCTAACCGCGTGACCCGAGACACGTAAAAAATATAAATTTAACTCTTCGATGCTAGCAAGAACAAGCCAATCACTTCATCGAAACTAGCATCAGATGGATAATCAATACTATTCACCTTTGGATTCCTTCATAGTTATGATTGTGATGACGAAGTTGCTGCAGCCTAGCCTACTTTTAAATCTCTTTGGCGTGCGATAGGCTATACTCCTTTCTTCTTCATAGAAGAAAACTTTAATTTACCAAAAAGTTTTAACTTAACCAATCACGCCACTGATCGTCTTTAGCTAATTATAGACCTAAACCAAAGCGCGGTTTAGCTTACCAATTTCAGCGGCGGATGGTGCAGCAAACTGGAACAGGACGAAGCAGAGTATGGGTATAATCTTGACACTGCTGCTAGGAACTTCGCTGTGCTCCATATCCAATATCACAGATGTCCTGAATAATTGATGAATTATCACAGCTCACGTTCGGCTATAGGCTCAGACATTAAAGTCATGATTGACCTCGAGAATACTACAATTACAGGCCTACAGCAGGTCTAGGCCTCTCCTATAGGTTTATTGGCAAAATATTGGAGTTCGAGCAAAAACAGTGTTTTTATCTCTCAATATTATTTTATAGTTAAAAACTAGACTTACCTTGCTTAAAATCACCTAAAATCACCTAAAATCACCTAAAATCACCTAAAATCACCTAAAATCACCTAAAATCACCTAAAATCCTTAAATCACTGCTCGCAGGCTAATCAACGGTTATAAATAGCTTCTAGGCCTAGAATGTCAAACGCTATCCTAACGTAATTACAGTGACGCTATACACAGTAATGGTATACGTCTGCAAGTGTAAGATTTGCTATCGAAGCTGTGTCTAGAGTGGCTGTCCACGGCCTAGACGTAGGCTGTAGCCGAAGCGTGTCATCGATAGCGCAGCCTGTGTGGGCTCAGATTTGTGCTAGAAATTCCGTGATTGAAAAAAATTTCGCGACTCCAGTTCGTCACAGAAAACCTGTCTCTGATTTTTTCCCAGCGTCATTAGAATGACAAGCAAAAATACGACGTCGTTTTTTCGGCGATGTCTTCAAATTGCTATTATAGTCGAGCTATGATTTGCTAGGGGCGATATGCGCCGAGTTATAATGGGTATTCGTGGTTTTAGCGAATAGCTCCGCTCCAATTAACGGGGGTGCGAATTAAAATTCAATGCAGTTATAATACCGTAGTCTAAGCAAATATTGGGCCCTTAAAGTGTGATTTTCTTAATGTTGTGATGAAAAAAACGAGATATTTTGTGAAAATGCGACGTAAGCCCATAAGCTCTTATACATCGCGAGCAGAACGACGGCGCAATCTTAATTTTAAAAATACATTTTGGACCATACATTCATTTTTAAAGGGCTCAAGGGAACGAGTGACATTTAGTTGGGTGGTTGTCCCCCGCATATTTTTTCCTTGAGGGTCATAAAGGGCTTGTGGAGGCAGAGTGGCATTTCACTTTGAGGGGCCTCTGTCGTCGCCCCTGTGTTGACTCCGTTCAAATTATTTCATTCAGGATATGCTAGTACTGTTGAGCAATTAGCTAGCTTTCGCAAGACTAAATTTGTAAATTTGTCACCATTTAGTCAGAGTCATTTGATAAGAACATTGTTTAGCGTTTTATCTGTCGATGTTAGCACTGTTTGGTAGCCTAGCATAACTAGTTTGCTTTTTCTAATCTCTTTAGTATTGCACTTTTAGTCTGAACTGTCATGGATTCTTTACACGTGCGATATTGTTATACACTATATGTTTTTTACTGCCTTCGTGGCGAATAAAGTTCTATCTATATTAATTTAATTCTAAAAAAAGCTTTATCTGCGTTTTTTCTTTTCTTGAGTTCTATTGTACCACGGTACACGGTGTAGAAAGTCTATGAATCTATTTCTCATAGCCAGTCATTGATTGTATTTTGCATTTTTGTACGTCTAACAGAGATCAATAATTATTTTAAAATTAGAATCAGTTTGTAAAACTAAGAAATATAGTACTAACTAACCACGATCATGCCTCTAGATCTTGCTAATAGTTATTAAATATATCGAACAAATTCACAGAAAATTATGAAACATTTTCATAAGCTTACATGGAAAAAAACAAATCCCGACAGTTATGTTTTTTATTATTAAACAATGAATAAATAGGCATTATACGAACGATAATCTACAGGCTACTAGCTAACGAATTACATTGTCAAGCACTCGGATGATAATGATACTACAGGACGTCAATAAAAGCACACTAAAATGAAAAAAGATAAAGACATTCACTTAGGCCTAACGAACATTATTGGATAAGACCATAATCCAAATGTAAGAGGCAGCTGCAAAGCACCATTATATTAGGGTACATAGCCAAGGTTGTGAGCAATAAAAACTTAAATACTGCGTGTCGGTAGGCTATGGTCAGTAGTACAAGTGTTCTGAACTCTAAAGAAATAAGACACTGCAAAACGTTGGAAGCTTCTGCAGTAAACATGCAGTGCTTGTGGTGTATAAACTATAGGCTAGCTAGTAGCCTCCAACACATTAGGGAACTATGCAATATCAGCCAGACTGCTCCGTCTAGGTGCCAGGCCTATTTGCCTACAATACATTTAGGCTGCTTGTACACCAATATGTTTATTTGTCACTCACATTCCTAACAGCGCAAAAATACTTCTTTAATAAAAGCCATTGTGTGTGCATATAGCCAGAATACGTGTAGGCCCCATTTTGTGGTCATGCAGTAAACATCACATAAGTCACATATCACAGCGCTAATACGCGTTCAGTTTTATAACAGACCAGTGGCAATGCATATACACACACACGCGTGCGCGCGCGCGCGCGCGCACGCGCGCACGCGTGCACGCGTTTTGTGGCCGCATTCCCCGTTTACACAGGGGTAGGCCATTTGCAGCCATGCACGCCCGCTCTTCACTTTATCCTATCCGTCGCATCTTCACGTTGTAATTTTCTAGCTTCCATATCCTTCCCTGTTAATGGTAATGCATACAAATGTACACAATCCTTCCCTCACAGCCGGGACAGTGGCTAAATCCAATCTTACATTGACTGCCCTGTGCATCGCTAACGGTTCAACTGCCTCTGCTTTCATACCCAACAGCATTTCTTAAAAATACTGAGCCATTCACAAATAATACTTCATTCTCACTGAAAGAGTCTTCTCTCAGTGAGATCATGGGGCCTTCCGACAGTGACTGGCATTGTGAGGCACTGGTGCATGGCCAGGAGGATCGAATGTCAGAAGTGAACTCCAGGGGTATCAATGGCACCAGAGCAGGAGCACGGTCCATGATGTCGTGTCCTGGTTGCGTGGCAGTACACAATTCTAGAACGTAACCCCTTTCCTGTACACAAAACCACTGCGGTATGTCAATTATTTTATCTACCCATAGCCTATTGTGGCCATTGAAGAAGCCTTGTTACCCTTACATCTTAGCCAGGCGTGCAGCAAGCATCATGATCAATTGGTCCATGATACAATATTGAATTGAGTAGCAGTGGCACTGCAAGATATTAAGTAAATTAACGCCTTTCGGGCATGCTATACACAGTATTAAATTAAATTATTTATTACTTATCAATAATTATGACTTATGATATGTAATAATAAACTTATTGCTATTATTATTTATTACAAAAAAGGAAAACTAAATTAACATGCTTCCAAAATATGAATTGACAATAGGCTGAATATGATACGGTATTCTTTTATTGGTTAACTTTCAAAAACATCGCTAGCTCATGTGAGCCCAGACATACACACATATATAATATATAAGCTACACGCTAAGTAAGCAAACTTCTGACCTGAATGGGTGGCTTGATCTCAGCTGCAAACAGAATTTGTATTGAAGCTATCATTTTCATACTTGCAGTCTATAATAGGTACAGATGAGCAATGGTACACCAATAAATAATTGAAATGTTGCTCAAGCTATGAGTTATAAACAGATTTCAAAAACGTGAAGATACAGGCCAATTCAGTAAAACGTATCTTAATGCATCACAAACACCCTAACCTCATAACACATCCCGCATCTATAAGCCATGTAGGCTATCAAACTGGTTGCTTCGCGGAAGCCTCACACAGAACCGTGTCTCATCATATACCACAACGCAGTCGCTCGCAGCAGCAGGACGGATATAACATTGGTTAGTATTAGCGGCTCATGCGAACAGCATACACACGCAGCGAACACGCGTACTACCTGAACGATGGCAGCAGCAACAGCGACACTTTCTACAAAAATGCAACCTCTAAAATATTCACCGACGGATTTTGACAAACATCTGACACTATTTTAGCAAAGAAACGCGCAGCGGCTTAAGAAACGCAATCGAATCAAATCAATCCTAATCACCTTTTCTTTGACGCCGGTAGAGTAAGACGAGACACGTCATCAAGCCAGCGAGCGCCGCCGCAACAACCACCGCTGCGACGATGATTATCCATTTAGGAAACTCAAACTTATCTGACTTCCCTGCCATTGTCTCCCTGTTTCCATCGGCCCTGTCGGCCTGGGCAATAGTTGTCGATGCAGGTGCAGCGTTGTGTGCTGCTGGCAATGTTGCTGATGCCTCATCAAACACAGGCTGCGCGTGCTGACTGGGAGAAAGGCGACTTGGAATGTCTTCATTTGAGCGCAGGTCATTCCGAGCAGAGATGGGAGGAAGACCTTGCTGTTGTAGCAGTCGTGACAGGCAACGTTCCCGATAGCCTGTGAAAGAAAGAAATACAACACTGAGCTATTTTCAAGCATTCTATCCTGCCAGCAATAAGATGCCTTTTTTAGCCTATGCCGTAGGTTGATTGAGCTTGAGAAGGTTTTATAATTAAAATCTAATACATAACAAATATTTCTGACGCCAATGAGTCATCATGGATTGAGAATTCTTTTTCTAAATCTGACCGAATGTATTCTGTGTGCATACGCTAGGCAGCCTACAGTATATATGCTATTATTCCTAAATTAATTTACGTATTGCTGTGGAGACTAAACTGAGTGAACTCAATATAAACTTGTCACTTGCACTGACAAAGAATGCCGGTATTGGATTGCACACATGCCTCGCATCAGAGTAGTTGCATGGTTAGAAACAATTCGATGACTGATAGGCTGCATAAATACTGGATACATAATATTAACGTAGGCCTAGGCCTACTATAGCCTAACAGGCCACGCAGAGCTCCGCAATGATCTGCGCATAATTTTATTATTTTGCTAACATTATAGCTTGCTATTGCAACTTATACAGATGATAATGTACAGATAATAATAATATACAGATAAACTACATTACCAATGTCCGTTTATCCAGAGCATGAAGAATCTGCCAACAAATTATACACAAATATTGAAGTGAACGATCATCCTGATTGAAAACGTGGCATACACGGCTAAAGCCAGCATGCACTTGGCTTTTCAACATCTTCCATGGCCATTCTTCTATGGATTGAATTGATGCGTAAATCACTTACAATACAATTCACTAGAGACTTATACTGTTGGCGCTGCTATAGGACATATTTTCTGGTAGTTGTATAAAAATGGATAATACCTGGGCAGTTAAGATTGCAGAAAATGGTTTGCCCAGGTTGAGTTCTATTCAGGGCGCATACGACGGAGCACTTGTTGTGACCGTAAGTCGGGTGCAGAAATCCAACGTCACAATCCGGCGGCAACTCTGCTAAATTAAATCAAAGTACATGATATTTTAATTTTCTTTGAAGCAGTCTTTTCTCAGCACAACGTCTACATTTTGTCAATGGTCTATTAATTTGACCGATTGTAGTATATTTTCATAAAAACACTACGCTGTGTCAGAGATTAGTCTATTTTTATCTTTCTACCCGCGTGCAATATAGGCCTACAGATTACAGCTTTAGCCTGTAGCAATCTCTCGGCTCTCGAACCGAACAAATGTATGTAGAGACAAATCATGCAACGCGCAATAGTTGAGGTTAGATCATATCAATGTTGGCTCCATCTGTAGGCTGTAGGCCTGCGCCACGCTTATAATATCTTACTTCGTTTTGTTTAATTTTCGAGAATAATTTTCGTCAATAATGCTCGATGCGCCGCTATCAAATCAATCAAATTTAGACCAAATCACTTCAACTAGCTGTACAGCGGTCATTAGCAAGTTGTTAATCTGACCTTTAGCTGTGGCAACATTGTCAGAGTCAAACGGCGTCACGAGAAGCGTCAAGACGACAGTCGCGACGGCGTTGATTAAACCACGCATGCTGGCGCTGCTGCAGTCTACTCTCAAGACTGTAGGCTACTTCAAGAGCTACAAAGTTCAAAGTTGAAGAGTTAATTTATCCCATAAGATTAAATTGGCTTAGGCCTAGGCTACAGACGGTTTTATTTTATGACAAAGTTACAACTAATCGATATTATGGCCTACCTATCCGTTATCGGTAGGCTTAAATTGACGTGCAACCGCGCAGTGCAATAAGATTTTGCATTATATAAATAAATAAATAGCAGCCGTTACTTTCAGTTACGTTATGGTTAGATACGTGTTAGATACGGTTAGAGCAACGTACATGTAGGTTAGCTTGAGGGAAAGGGTTCGGGTTAGTTAGGAACTTGGGATTATGTCGACTTTAGATCAGACTACGTAAGGGCTAATTTACACAAACACCGTATTCCAAAGACGCTGCCGGTATTTTGCCTATAGAGTATACATGTAATTGATACGATAGATTAACGATCAAAAGAAGGCTGTGCATAGTCGGTCTACTAACGAGTCTAGGCTGAGGCAGATTATTGTTGAATAGGCCTTCTGACATAAAAACGTCGCTATTAAAGCTTCATTCAACAACTCTCCAAATGCTACTGCGGCCTAGTGCACGCTACCATCTGATGTCTTTTTGTCAAAGAGATAGGGTAACAAGGTAACACACGAATGAAAGACTCACGAGTTGAAAGCGCGAACGCTATAGTCCATATGCTTTAGATGCTAGTCTTTTCTTGTGAGCAAAACTGAGCGTGCGTCAGACTGTAGGCTACACTAAGTGCTATATCATTATTTCGTTTAATATGCCTACCTCTAGCTTAACGTGCATGCCAGTGTCCCGCTAGTGTCAATATTATCAGTGAAGACGACCGCGACGTCGCCTTTATATAGGGGCATATTTTGGGCAGCCACTCATGAACGTCCATGCCCACATGTAGCGTACTTGTGCGTCTACGTGTAGACAAATAAGAAGTCACTCAAGACCTGCTTGGTGCTTGCACGCGAACCGTAGGCCTACAATTGTATTCGCATGAGCTGAACACAACAGTCATAAACTCACAAGTTTAACGCTAGTTTTTTTTAAAGGATTTTTGACACCGGTGTACTACGTTATAATATTAAGGTAAACAAGTTAAAGTCTACATTCTTTTTACCAAAGTCATGATGGACCAGCCGGGTCAAACGACCGGGGTTACACGCGTCCCGTGGCCACGTGAAGTCGTGGGTTATAGTTCTGAGATCATCCATTCTCTGCGGTCTGATGCCGATATGGACAGAACAATACAGGGCGATCTTATTCCCCACACTTTCAAAATCATCCCGATGCCGTTTGAGAGAATGAAATCTTCGCCAATCGTTATTGGTTATTGCAAATGTCGATAAGCCTACCGGCTGGAGCAAAATTAAATACCAAAACCTATAGTCCGAACCCTAACGCAGCCCTAACCCTACCTTGCTAACCCTAACGTAGCCCTAACCCTACCTTGCTAACCCTAACGTAGCTCTAACCCTAATAAACTTATCTAAACTTATAAACATTGTAAGTTCCAAAAACAACGATTTTATCCGGCATGTATAGGCTACAACTTACGGTTAAGTGCCAGATTTTAATCTAGCCTGCCTTTACGCAAGAATTAAAAACGCAGCGTGCGCTGGGCCTACTTTGATTTGCCAAGGCGTGGGTTTACTGTACAGCCTGATGACGAGGTCTTCGAGACAGCTACAGCCTGCAAGTGTCCCAGGCCTCGTTGCTCGGTAATCGGTATACAGGCCCAGGTGTCGTATCTGAGCCACGAAGCCGTGTGAAAAGCCACCGCTTTCGGAGACTTATATAGGCAAGACCACAAGGCTCAAGCGACTACGGAGCTATTTTTGTTCTAGGTTTCCAGGCTAAAAATAGCTCGATAAACATCCGATGACGTTGTTGTTGATTATTATTGATTATTTTGCAAAGCTACAGACTGTAGGAACTATTTTCAGATTTTATGGGATTCGCCCAATGACGTCATTGGATTCGCCGCTCAGCTCTATTGCAATCCATGCAATGCGAACACATTTTTCCCAGAATAGATCAATGCGTGTTAAGTCTTATCGGGCTTTTGTCAAAATTTAATGTTAAGGCGTGTTCGGTGCTCTATCTGACACTATAATATAGGCTCAATAATCGTCTTCACCCAGGCTAACACAAGGCCCATATATAATGTAAATTACATTTTGTTAGGCTTATACGGATCGTGACAGCGCTATTTACATTTCAGAAATGGGCACGATTTAGACCCGAATTCTATCGTTTTACATAGCGATAGAACTAAAATTAATATTTCGTTTTAAAACTATTGAGCTTTGAGATAAACACCGACCTAATTAATGGCAGTAACTAGCCTATAGGCCTACGGCAATACAGAAGTGTGCATGCAATACGCGCGCATATCTTACATTTAGGACCAGACATTTTTTGAAAAAAAATTACTATTAATTTTATTCAATACGATTCTCTTTTGAGAAATGCATGTCTTCAGAATTCGTAAGGTCATTCAGCAAGGTACATGTCCGCCTACGTCATACGATACCAGGCCGGCAGTCTACATGTAGGCCTCTACCCACGCGAGGCCTAATTCGCTTTAAAGGCCTAAGCCAAACTGACCATTGTTCAAACTTAGAAGTTCAAAAATCAAGTAAGCCTGTTCTATAAGATAGACTCTAGGCCAAGATAGGTTAAGCATCTATTTTTGTTTGCGAAATTTTCCCAGGGAATGTTTCAAAAGCGATATTGAATGCGCGTGAGTATAGCGTGACGTTCCAGCATGTAGGCCTATACATTAAGGTGGAGTAAAAAAATGAAAGTTTGAATTATGAACCGGCAGGGGTGGAAATAGTTGTTCCATGTGTTTAGTAGTATCGATGTGAAA